>JAJPUD010008532.1:15603-27873 GCA_023553655.1 Myrmecobius fasciatus | reverse complement strand
GCCATTCTTTAAGGATACCTATAGTAGAAATATAGTTCTCAAGAGTTTTCCTTTTTACCTTTTTATGCTTCTCTTGAGTTCTCTATTTGGAGGTCAAATTTTTTGTTCAGATCAGGTCTTTTCATTAGAAATAGGTGAAATTCTCCTGTATCATTGAATGACCATCTTCTTCCCTGGAAGATGATGCTCATTCTAGCTGGATAACTTATTCTTGGCTGTAATGCAAGTTCTTTTGCCTTTTGGAATATCTGGGTCCAGGCCCTTCAATCCTTCAATGTGGAAGCTGACAGATCCTGTGTAATTCTAATGACAGTTCCTCGGTATTTGAATTGTTTCTTTCTAGCTGCTTGCAATATCTTTTCCTTGGTGCGATAGTCCTGAAATTTGGCCACGATATTCCTTGGGGTTTTAATTTTGGGGTCTCTTTCTGGAGGTGAACGGTGAATTCTTTCCATGCCAATTTTGCCTTCTGATTCTAAAACATCAGGGCAATTCTCTTTCATGATTTCCTGGAAGATAGCATCCAGTTTTTTTTTTTTTTTTTTCATCGTGGCTTTCAGGGAGTCAGATAATCCTTAAATTGTCTCTCCTGGATCTGTTTTCCAAGTCAGTTGTTTTTCCTAGGAGATATTTCATATTTTCCTCTATTTTTTCATTTTTTGGGTTTTTTTGACTGATTCTTGAAGTTTTATTGAGTCATTTACTTCTATTTGTTCAATTTTAATTTTTAAAGTATTATTTCCTTCAGTTATCTTTTTTAGCTCCTTTTGTAGCTGGCCAATTGAATTTCTCGATTCAATGCATTCTTTTTCCATTTTGCCAGTTGTATTTTTCAGTGAATTATTGTCTTTTTCCAATTCACCAATTTTGTTTTTCAGTGAATTGTTGTCTTTTTCCAATTCACCAATTTTGTTTTTCAGTTCACCATTTTTATTATCCAGTGAATTGGTGATTTTTTCCAATTCACCAATTTTGTTTTTCAGTGAACTGTTTTCTTTTTCCAATTCACCAGTCCTATTTTCCAGTTTTTGATATTTCTGTTGCCCTGATCTCAATTTATTTCCCCATTCTTCTTCTAGCTCTCTTTTGAGATTCTTAATGCAATCTTCCAGGTAAGCCTTCTGAAAGGGAGACCAACTTAAGTCTGCCTTTGTGGCTCCATCTGGGATTGTTTTCATAATGTCAGGATCTGGGGACTGTTTTATTTTTTTCTCCATAAAAGCTTTCTACGGTGAGAGCTCTCTTCTGTTTCTTGCTCATGATTTAAAGTTGGGATATTGGTCGAAAGCAGAGAATACTGCAACAATTTGTATTTGCCCTGGGGCAGTTTGCCGAGCTGACTTCCGGTCTGAGGCTGGTCGGGCTAGATTCACACTAGGACCATGTTTTCAGCTGCTCTCCATCCACCCTTTACCAAAGGCAGATCTGCCAAAGCACCTGCCCGGAAGCAGAGCAAAGTGGCCCAGGTGCTTCCTGGGTGCCTAAAATCCACCCCTCTATCGCAGCCCTGACTTCCGCCCTGGCTGGAGTCTGAATGTGACCAGGACCAGCGAAGTTCTTTCAAGGTAGATTTTTGATAGAAGTGAGTTGTAGTCAAAATGTTTGGTGGAGCCCTCACTCCAAAACCAGTTCGAAGGCTCACTTTGTCTGGGTCTGAGGGAAGGTCCCAGGAGTTCACAGAGAACGCTGTCTGCAGTTCGCCATCTTGGCTCCGCCCCCTTGATCATCTTTTTTTATACAAAAAAATTATTCCATTACATTCATATGTCATAATTTATTCAGCCATTTTCCAATTAACAAGTATCCATTCATTTACCAGTTCCTTGCCATTGCTACATACAGTGATCTGTTACATACATTTTTGCAATATGGGGTCTTTCCCCCTCTTTTATGATCTCTTTGGGATACAGTAGTGACACTACAAAATCAAAGGGTATACACACTTTTATAGCCTTTGGGAATAGTTCCAAATTGCTTCACTTTGTGGTTAGATCATTTCATAACTCCAATATATTAGTGTTCCAGCTTCCCCACGTTCCCTCTAGTATTTACCATCATCTTTTCCTGTTACCTTAACCAACCATAAAGTTATAAAGTGGTACATCAAACTTTTCTTAAATTGCATTTCTCTAATCAATAATGATTTAGAGCATTTTTTCATATGTCTAGAGATGGCTTTAATTTCTTCATCTGAAAATTGTTCAAATCCTTTGACCATTTTTAAGTTAAGGCATGGTTTGTAGTCTTATAAATTTGACTCAGTTCTGTATATATTTTAGAAATGAGACTTTTATTGGAAATACCGGCTATAAAAATTGTTTCCCAGCTTTCTAGTTCCATTCCAATCTTGTTTACATTGTTTTACTTTGTGCAAAATATATTTAATTTAATGTAATCAAAATTATACATTTTTCATGTCATAATGTTCTCTAATTCTTCTTTGGCCATAAATTTCTTCCTTCTCCAAAGTTCTGAGAGGTAGACTATACCTTGTTTTGCTAATTTGCTCATATTATCACCCTATATGCCTAAATCATGAATTTATTTTGACCTTATCTTGGTATTAGATGTTGGTTAGTGACTACTTTCTACCACACTATTTTCCAATTTCCCCAGCAATTTTGTCAAATAGGAGTTCTTGTCTCAGAAGCTGTAGTCTTTGAATTTATCAAACATTAGGTTAAAACAGTCACTGACTATTGTGTCTTGTGCATTTAAGCTAATCCACTGATCTACTATTCTATTTCTTAGTCAATCCTGAATAGTTTTGATGACTGCCAATTTGAAATATAATTTTAGGTCTGGTTCGTCTGGGCCACCTTCCTATGCATTTTTCATTAATTTTCTTGATATTCTTGACACTTTGTTTTGCCAAATGGATTTTGTTATTATTTATTTTAAATGGAATTTCTCTATCTTTTGCTGTTGAGTTTTGTTGGTAACATATGGAAATTTGGATGATTTTTGCTAAAAAAAAAAAAAAAAACTGTGTTTGCTTAAGTTGTTAATGGTGTCTAGTAGTTTTTTAGTTGATTATGATTCATAAAGCAATATGTATTAAAATTTAAATATTTTTTTAAAAATTAAAAAGAGAGAAAAAACACCTAAGCTCATCATGCTTAGTCTTCTATGGACTCCACCCCTGACTATCCAGACTAGTGCACATTGACCCCCTTCTGCTCTCTCATACCCCAAAAATTATGAAAGCTTTTTGAGGGCAGGGACCATCTTTTTGTTCATATTTGTATTTCTAGTTTTCAATACATTAACTGGCATATAGTAAGCTTAATAAATATTTGTATCAGAAAAAAAATAGATTTTTGAATCAATATTCATTAGGGAAATTGGTCTATAACTTTTTTCTCCTCTCTTTTGGTCCTTCCTGGTTTAGGTATCAGTATCATATCTGCATCATAAAAGGAATTTGGTAGGACCCCTTCTTCCCCTATTTTTTCAAATACTTTATATAGCTTTGGATTTAATTGTTCTTTAAGTATTTGATAGATATTTATAAATTCATCTGGCCCTGGAGATTTTTTTCTTAGAGAGTTCATTGATGGCTTGATTGTTCAATTTCTGTTTCCAAAATGGGACTAGTTAAGTATCTTATTTCATCTCATGTTAATCTGTGCAGTCTATATATTTGTCAATATTAATCCATTTCACTTAGATTGTCTTAATTATTGCTTTAATTTTCTCTTTATTCATTTTTGATACTTTGATACTTTTGATTTTGTTTTCTTCTTTCCTTCTAATAAAATTAACTAAAGGTTGATCTGTTTTGTTGTTTTATTCATTGATCTCCTTTTACTCTATTCTATTTATGTAAATATCAAAAGATAAAATTTCCTCTGAGAACTACTTTGGCTACTTCCCATAAAGTTTTGGCATAGTGTCTTATTATTGTCATTCTCTTGGACATATATATTGATTATTTCTCTGATTTGTTGTTTGACCCACTACTACTTTAAATTGTTATTACTTATTTTCTAATTCATTTTTACTACATTTTCATGATGTTTTATTACATGTAATTTTTTTAAATTATGATCTGAAAAGGAATCATTTAACATTTCAGTTTTTATGCATTTGATTTTGAGGCTTTTATGCACTAATAGATGCTCAGTTTTTGTGTAGGTGCAATATACCCATGACTTTTCAAAAATTCTATTCCTCTTTCAAACTTCTTCCTTGTTTGTTTTGTGATTGGATGTATCTAGTTCTGAGAGAGGAAGGTTGAGATCCCTCACTAGTATAGTTTTGCTGAGTATTTCTTCTTGCAACTTGCTTAACTTCTGTAAGAATTTGGATGCTATACCACTTTGTTCATGTGTAGTTAGTACTGATATTACTTCATTACCTAAGGTATCCTTTAGCAAGATATAGGTTTTTTTCCTTATCTTTCCAGAGCTATTTTTGATTTTGCTTGGTGTGGGATCAGATTTGCTACTTCTGCTTTTTTTTTAATTGCAGCTGAAGCATAGTATATTTTACTACAGCCTTCAGATGTGTTTCTTGTAAACAATATATTGTAGTATTCTGGCTTTTAATCCAATTTGCTATTCACTTCTTTTTTATGGGAGAGTTATTCCATTCACATTTACAGTTAAGATTACTAACTTTGGGGGCAGCTAGGGGGCACAGTGGATGGAGCACCAGCCCTGAGTCAGGAGGGCCTGAGTTCAAATCTGATCTCAGACACTTAACACTTTCTAGCTGTGTGACCCTAGGCAAGTCACTTAACCTCAATTGCCTCACCCCCCAAAAAAATACTAATTCTGTATTTCCTGCCACCCCAATTTTTCTCAGGTTATACTTTTCTCTCTCCTTTCACCCTTTCCTTTTTCACCAGTGTTTTGCTTCTTACCCCCACCACATTGATCTGCCCTTTTTTATCAGCCCCTCTCACTCTATATCATTTTCCCTTTATACTTCTGCTCTCCCTTCTATTAGTCTTCACCTTCCCTTTCCTCTTATTCCTCCTACTTCCCTATACCAAATTAACTGTTTTTATTATTCCTTCTTTGAAGCAAATCCAATGGGATTAATGCTCATCCCTCAAATAGTGAGTTTTTATTACCAAATCTGGGGTCTTTGGGTTTATCAAACACTAGATTACTATAGTCACTGACTATTTTGTCCTGTGAACCTAACCTATTCCATTGATCAACTACTCTGTTTCTTAACCAATACCAAATGGTTTTGTTGACTTTTGCTTTATAATATAGTTTTAGATCTGGTACAGTTAGGCTACCCTCATTTAATTTTTTTTTCATTAATTCCCTTGAAATTCTTGACCTTCAGTTTTTCCAGATAAATTTTATTGTTATTTTTTCTAGGTCAGTAAAACAACTTCTTAGGAGTTTTATTGGTATAGCACTAAATAAATAGATTAGTTTAGGTAGTATTGTCATCTTTATTATATTAGCTCACCTTATCCAAGAGTACTTGATATTTTTACAATTGTTTAGATCTGACTTTTTTTTGTGGAGAGTGTTTTGTAGTTTTGCTATTTGACAAAAACTGCTGGGAAAACTGGAAACTGGTATGGAAGAAACTAGGCATTGACCCACACCTAAAACTGTAAGATACGGTCAAAATGGATTCATGATCTAGACATAAAGAATGATATTATAAAACAAATTAGAAGAATGTAGGATGATTTACCTCTCAGATATGTGGAGGGGGAAGGAATTTGTGACCAAAGAAGAACTAGAGATCATCATTACTCACAAAATAGATATATCAAGTTAAAAAGTTTTTATTCAAACAAAACTAATGCAGACAAGATTAGAAGGGAAGCATCAAATTGGGAAATCACCTTTACATTTAATGGTTCTGATAAATGCCTCATTTCTAAAATATATAGAGAATTGACTCAAATATATAAGAATTCAAGCCATTCTCCAATTAATAAATGGTCAAAAGATATGAGCAGACAATTTTCAGATGAAGAAATTGAAGCTATTTCTAGTCATTTGAAAAAATGCTTCAAATCACTATTGATCAGAGAAATGCAAATTAAGACAACTCTGATATACCACTACACACTTGTCAGATTGGCTAAGATGACAGGAAAAGATCATGGCAAATGTTGGAGAGGATGTGGGAAACCTGGGACACTGATACATTGTTGGTGGAACTGTGAATGGATCCAACCATTCTGGAGAACAATCTGAAACTATGCTCAAAGAGTTATCAAACTGTGCATACCCTTTGACCCAGCAGTGTTTCTATTAGGCCTACATCCCAAAGAGATCTTAAAGGAGAGAAAGGGACCCACATGTGCAAAAATGTTTGTGGCAGCCCTTTTTATAGTGGCAAGAAACTGGAAACTGAATGAATGCCCATCAACTGGAGAATGGCTGAATAAATTATGACATATGAATGTTATGAAATATTATTGTTCTGTAAGAAATGACCAACAAGATAATTTCAAAGAGGTCTGGAGAGAGTTACATGAACTGATGCTAAGTGAAATGAGCAGAACCAGGAGAACATTATACACAGCAACAAGACTATATGATGATCAATTCTGATGGACATGGTTCTCTTCAACAATCATGTGATTCAAACCAGTTCCTATTGTTCAGTGATGAAGATAGTCATATACATCCAGAGAGAGGACTGTGGGAACTGAGTGTGGGCCACAACATTTTAATGCTTTCTGTAAATATTTGCTTACATTTTGTTTTCCTTCTTAGGTTATTTTTTTCTTCTTTCCAGATATGATTTTTCTTGTGCAGTAATATAACTGTAAAGATATGTACACATATATTGAATTTGTCATATAATTTAACATATTTAACATGTATTAGACTACCTGTCATCTAGGGGTGGGGGTGAGGGAAGGTCAATGTAGAAAAATCACTTGTATGCTGTATAAATAAAAGGCTTTAATTAATATATATATATACTTTTATCTGCAAAAAAATGCTCATCCCTCTTCCTTCTTTCCCTCAACTGTAATTGTTTTATGCCTCTTCATGTGATGTAATTTACTCCATTTTATTTTCCCTTTCATCTTTTCTGAGTAAAATCCTTTTTCCACCCCTAATTTTTATAGCATCATATGAAAGCCAATTTATACACACACCATTTATCTGTGTACCCCTTTTAAATATCCCCATAAAATACAGTTTTCAAGAGCTATACATATCATTTTCCCACACAAGAATGTAAATATTTTAACTTTTAAAAAAGCAGTTTTTTTCTTCCATATTTACTTTTTTTGTTTCTATTGAATCTTGCATTTGAAGATCAAATTTTCTGTTCAGCTTTGGTCTTTTCATCAGACATGATTAAAAATCCCCTATTTCATTGAATGTCTATCCCCCCCCCCCGGAAGGGGGGTGGTAGGTGGGTTGGAGAGTTAATTCTTTCTTGAAATTCAGAATTTTTTCTTTTCCAGAATATCATATTCCAGGCTTTCTCATACTTTTTCTTGAAGGTTTTTGCAGGGAGAGAAAGGCTTCTTAACTTTCTGCTGCACTGTGGCTAAAGGGCCACACCTTTGCTGGGTTGGCCTGTCATGGTCCTGCCTATTATACTGGGATTCAGGGCCCCTGATTTACCTTCTGTAGTTGCTTTGAAGGTATAACATATGACTACTGAGCCATTAGATTTCCTTTATTTTATAGATAAGGAAAATTTGGCACATTAGAAAGTGATGTACCTTTCCCAGTGTTGCAAGTTGGATTTCAAATTCCGATCCTCTGGTGTCAGAGATAATATGTTTTATCTTACCACATGACAGACTGTTTCTGCTTTATGAGGTCTAATCTAATAGTTCAAATACATGGCCAAAGACATAACCAGGTAAGCTTTGCAATTGGTGAGCAATTTTTTTTGTCATTAAAAATGCAACAGAGAAAAACATAAAATGAACCACACTTTTATGTTGCTCCCTTCAATTTCTGCTGTGATGTTTGCAGTGACAGAAAAGAGATCAGAGAGAGCATTAAGAATCACAATTTTAGACTGCCTATAAACATTAACTTAACAGCTGGTACTCTAGATGGAAGATATTTTTCCAGTACCCAATAACAGACATATTACTGTCAGTAAAGAATTTTATTAATTACAGTTTCTGACATCCTTTTTATAAATAAAACAAGAAGAAAAATCAGTTTGTAACTAAAGTCTAAGGCTTAAATTTTTTTCCTTACAAGAAAAAGAGTTGGAGTTGTTTTTCAGAGGCAAAAGGAAATATAATTTAAGTGGTCTTTTGGTTCATATTTAACTACAGGGTTTATAAACTTTATTTTTCAAAAAATCCTGTAAGGACAATAATTGAAAAAATAGGTATCAACATTTGCAAATTTTATATTTTCATGTTAGGTGACTTCAATGCAAATACAGGGAAAATATGTTGGAAAATATTTTTTAAGAAAAAGCAACAAGAGACGGCAGATTTATAGGCTATGCAGAAGCCAAATAATTATATATCATGAATAATTTATTGCATAAAAGAATTAGAAAATATTGGAAAGTGTGAACACTGAATAACATCCTGAAAATGGGATTAGTATATTTTAATATATAGGAATGACTACTGTGGGAATTATTCCAGAATCTTCTTTTTGCACAATTAGACCACCACTTTGTAAGAACTAGTAATGAAAATCAATGCAATTTTAGATGGATGAATAAAAATATAAAGAACAAAGATATAACATATGATGAAATTTCAAAAATATTTATTTAAAATTATTTTTGATAAAATTGGTAATTTCATAGAGGTAAGTATATCAATACTAATTAAATATTAATAAAATAATTCCCTAAATATATATAACTGATATAAGTAAATTGCTATAGTAAGAAATACAACAAAGGAAACTTTGGGTAATGCCTATTATGAAAAGAAATATATTCATTAACAGAAATTAGATTTGATACATGACAGGAATTAAGAATAATCATTATACAGCCCACTTGTTTTATTGGTATTGTGACAATGTGAGGATTATTGGAAAAAAGTTATAGATTACGAGATGGATTGTACCTCAAACATTTGCATGTCCATGGACAAAAGCCACACAACATGGTAAGGCATGGATGTGTTACAAATTGCATAATACCATTAGACAGATAAATGCATTATAATGTTAAACAATAATCATTTTTATTCATGTTATAGCTAACATTTATATACTACTTAAAAGTTTACAAAATGACACATTCATTTGATTTTCTCAATGCCCCTGTGTCTGGAGCCACATTGCTAGTAAATGTCTGAGGTAGAATTCAAAATCAGGTCATGAAATCCATTGCATTATCAAATATACCCCTTTTCCTCAAGTATTCAATAACATACTAGCATAAAAACTTAACACTTTAGAATTTACAAATCTAGGGTCAGCTAGGTGGCGGGGGCAGCTAGGTGGCACAGTGGATAGAGCACCAGCCCTGGAGTCAGGAGGACCTGAGTTCAAATCTGGTCTCAGACACTTAACATTCCCTAGCTGTGTGACCCTGGGCAAGTCACTTAACCTCAATTGCCTCAGCAAAAAGCAAAAAAAAAAAAAAAAAAGAATTTACAAATCTTACCTTATAACTATTGCATGAGATAGTTGGTATGTTGCCTTATTCTCATTTTACAATTAAAGACACAGGTTCAGAGGGTCACATAACTTGTAAATTTCAGTCAGAGTCCAAACTGAAATTTTCTGAACCTTAAAATCCTCATGTTTTCTTTAGTAGTTGCTGGAGTAACTACTTTATTTAATTAAAACCAAGTATATTACTTATTATTCTCTCAAGTTTATTTCAGCAAGCTTATTAATTTTAGAGCAAATTTAATATCTTTTAAAAATATTTATTGTATATCTTTTTTAGTACATTGAAATATTTTGTATATTCAACAACAATATATTATGACTCATTTAATAGAAGTTGGAGAATGATTTAAATGTTTCAAATACTAATTGAGCAGTATCATTGTTTCATTGCTTTTGTGACATGATGTTGTTCAATCATTCAGTTGAGTCTGACTCTTCATGATTCTGTTAACCATACTATCCATGGGGTTTTCCTGGCAAAGATAATTTTTTTGCCATTTCTTTCTCCAATGAATTAAGGCAAACAGGCTAAGTCACTTCATTAGGTCCCAAACTTAGTAAGTGTGTTAAGGCTGTGCTTGAATTCAGGGCTTCCTCATTCTGGGCACAGCACTCTATCCACTGAGCCATCTAGCTGCCTCCTGTTTGTGACATATTATGGTTGATACCTCTATTTAATGGATACAAAATTCCTCTTCAGAAACCCAGACATTGTGAGGAAAAATAAAACCTGCTGTATGGTGTAAACTTCATGATGAAGTTTACAAGAAAATGTTCTGAAAACCAGGGACTGCTGCTTAGGTGTGACTTTTCAGGAAAGTTTCTACCCACTGCATTGACTATCAGCTAAACAATTTCTTTACTTCACTAGGCAGCTAAAATGATTATTTTCTTATCAAGATATCGATTTAGTATGAAGCTCAAAACAATCTAAATGCTGGGGATATAAATATAAGCAAAAAAAAAGATATAGTTCCTTACCTCATGGTGCCTGTACTATAATAAGGGAAGACAACCCATATAAAGGAGTAAAAAGGACAACTTTGATTATGTTAAATTAAAGAGGTTATATACAAACAAAACCAACAGAAACAGGATTAAAAGGGAAGTACAGAACTGAAAAAAAAATTACAACCAGTATTTCTTTTCTTTTTTTTTTTAAAGCTTTTTATTTGTATAACATATGTATGGGTAGTTCCCCAGAATTGATCTTTTTTTTTTTAATAAAGCTTTTTATTTACAAAACATATAAGTGACCTTTCAACATTGACCTTTGCAAAAACCTTTTTTTCCCCAAGCTTTTCCTTTCCTTCCCCCCACCCCCCACCCCTAGATGACAGGTAATCTAATACATGCTAAATAGCATAAATTATATGACAAATACAAAACATGTATACATATCTACACAGTTATCTTACTGCATAAGAAACATCAGATCTAGAAAGAGAAGAAGAAAAAACAACCTAAGAAGGAAAACAAAATGCAGGGAAATATTCACAGAAAGCGTTAAAATGCTGTATTGTGGTTTACACTCAGTTCCCACAGGCCTCTCTCTGGATGTATATGACTACCTTCATCTCTGAACAATAGGAAATGGTTTGAATCACATCATTGTTGAAGAGAACCATGTCCATCAAAATTGATCATCGTATAGTCTTGTTGCTGTGTATAATGTTCTCCTGGTTCTGCTGATTTCACTCAGCATCAGTTCATGCAAGTCTGTCCAGGCTTCTCTGAAATCCTCCTGTTGGTCGTTTCTTACAGAACAATAATATTCCATAACATTCGTATACCATAATTTATTCAGCCATTCTCCAATTGATGGGCATCCTTTCAATTTCCAGTTTCTTGCTACTACAAAAAGGGCTGCCACAAACATTTTTGCACATGTGGGTCCTTTCCCTCCTTTAAAATCTCTTTGGGATATAAGCCTAATAGAAACACTGCTGGGTCAAAGGGTATGCACAGTTTGATAACTTTTTGAGCATAGCTCCAAATTGCTCTCCAGAATGGTTGGATCCGTTCACAGTTCCACCAACAATGTATCAGTGTCCCAGTTTTCCCCCATCCCCTCCAACAGTTATCATTATCATTTCCTGTCATTTTAGCCAATCTGACAGGTGTGTAGTGGTATCTAAGAGTTGTCTTAATTTGTATTTTTCTGATCAATAGTGACTTGGAGCACCTTTTCATGTGACTGGAAATAGTTTCAATTTCTTCGTCTGAAAATTGTCTGTTCATATCTTTTGACCATTTATCCATTGGGGAATGGCTTGAATTCTTATATATTTGAGTCAATTCTCGATATATTTTAGAAATGAGGCCTTTATCAGAACCTTTGAATGTAAAAATATTTTCCCAGTTTACTGCTACCCTTCTAATCTTGTCTGCATTAATTTTGTTTGTACAAAAACTTTTTAACTTGATATAGTCAAACTTATCTATTTTGTGATTAATGATGACCTCTAGTTCTTCTTTGGTCACAAATTCCTTCCCCCTCCACAGGTCTGAGAGGTAAAACCATCCTACATTGTTCTAATTTGTTTATAATATCATTCTTTTTGCCTAGAGAGGATATAGAGTTTCAATGAAGAAAGAAATTTTCAATGATTTCCATTGGAAAAAAATAGAACTAAACAGAAATTTTAATCTACAAATACAGCACTCAAGAGATTCATAAAAATGTTAAATATATATATATATATAT
>JAJPUD010008532.1:0-15503 GCA_023553655.1 Myrmecobius fasciatus | reverse complement strand
AAGGTCAAGAGTTTACATTCCTTGATGGGAAAACAATATCTGTAACTTCTGAGAACTGTATCTGTCACTTAGGCAGACAGACAGAAGGATTACATGGACTGAACATCTGGTTGTGAATGGAATCTCATGTTATGACTTTAAAGAAAAGAGAAATAAAGGGGTAAAAAATGTTCTATACTGGAAAAAAAAACAAAAGGGAAAGTAAACTAGGACAATTAGTTCACAAGTATAAAAAGCCTATTACAATTGAGGGAAAAAGGGTAGGGGGATAAGCACTGGCTGAAGCTTGATCTCATTAGTTTTGACTTTAAGAGAGCACAATTTGATCATTATGTTGGGTATCAAATTTATCTAATCCTGTAAAGAAGTAGGAGGAGAAAGAAGAAAAGAAAAGAGAGGGACAGGATAGAAAGGAGAGCAGAATCACTAGGGGAAAAGGTAAGAGAAGGGGGAAAGGGTTGATAGAACATAAACTAGTAGGTGGGTTAGGGAAAAAACAACTAAGTACAAGGTGGAAAAAGAGAACAAAAGTATATACAATAGAGAAAATAAGATTCAGGGAAAGACAGGGGCTAATCATAACTGTTAATATGAATGGGATGAAGTCTCCCATAAAACAGAAGCAAATAGCAGAGTGGATTATAAAACAGAATCCTACAATATGTTGTGTACAAGAAGGACATTTGACACAGAGAGACATGTATAGAGTAAAGGTAAAACGTTTGGAATAGAATTTATTATGCTTGTTGAAGTAAAAGAAGCAGGGGTAGCAATTCTGATCTCAGAAAAAGCAAAAGTAAAAATAGATCTCTTTTAAAGAGATAAGGTGGGAAAGTACATCTTGATAAAGGGTAGTATAAATAATGAAGTAGTAATGATACTAAATGTGTATGCCTCAAGTGGTAAAGCAGGAAAATTCCTAGAAGATTTTATGTCAGGTAAAAAAAAAAGTAATAGATAGCAAAACTATTTTAGTATTCTTCCCCTCTTATAATCAGACAAATCTAACCACAAAATAAACAATAAATAAACTAAGGAGGTTAATAGCATCCCAGAAAACTTAGATATGAAAAATTAAATAGAGAAAGAAAAAAAAATACACATTTTTCTGAGCAGCACATGGCATCTACACAAAAATTGACCAAAATCAAATGCAAAAAGGCAGAAATAGTAAATTTTTCCTTTTCAGACCACAATGCAATAAAAATTATATTCAGTAAATGGCCAGAGAAAGGTAAACTAAAAATAAATCAGAAGTTACATAATCTAATTCTAAAGAATGAGTGGGTCAAACAACAAATCACTTAAACAATCCATAATTTCATCCAAGATAATAACAATAATGGGACAACATACCAAAACCTACAAACCTAGCAAAGAGATTATGGCAATTTATCAGCAGGATCATACACTATGACCAAGAAAAGGATTTATACCAGAAATACAGGGCTGGTTCAATATCAGGAAGACTATTATCATAATTGTCCATATTAATAACAAACCAACAGAAACTATGATAATCTCTTTTTAAATTTTTTTAATAATCTCAATAGATTCCTAAAAAGCTTTTGACAAAATACAGCACCCATTCCTATGAAAACCACTAGAGAACATAGGGGGCTTTCATTAAAATAATAAGCAGCATCTATCTAAAACCAACAAAATAAGCATTATTTGAAATCTTGAGAAACTGGGCACATTTCCAATAACATGGGGGGTGAAACAAGGATACCCATTATCACCACTATTATTAAACATTGTGTTGGAAATTTTAACTTTAGCATTTTAATTATTTGCATTTCTACATGGGAAGATGATATATATATATATATATATATATATAATATCAAAAATATTTCATCATTGTTAGAATATTTTAAAAGAGCTACATGCAAAGAGAGTGCAGGATTAAGTCCCTTATGCTGGGAGGATGTTAAAAAATGGATAGGTGAGAAAGAGGATAAAGGGAAAGGGAGAATAAAAAAATTGCTTAACATGAAAAAGGTGCATCAAGAAGAGATTTTATAGTGGAGGAGAAAATTAGGGGCAGGCAACACTTGAACCTCACTGTTATCAAAACTGATTCAAATAAACTATACACACACACACACACACACACACAAACAAACACAGACAGACATACACATACTCAATTGATATTAGAAGACTATCCTATCCAACAGAAAAGTAGGATAGAAAAGGGATAAAGAAAAAAAGGTAATAAAAGGGAGAGAGGATTTTTAAAAGACTGTAGTTAAGAGAAAAACAGATTGTAGAACAGGATAAAAAGAGAGGGAAAATGATAGCAGAAGAAAACACTATGAAGAGAAATGCAATTAACAATCTTATCTATGAATGTCATTGGGATGAATTCACTCATAAAACAGAAGCAGAATTCAAAATGAATTAGAAACCTGAATCCAATAATATGCTATTTAAAGGAAACACACTTGAAACAAAAACATATAAAGTTAAAGTAAAGAGTTAATGCAAGATTTATTATGTTTCAGCTGAAGTAAAAAATAGCAGTGGTAGCAGTCCTGATCTCAAACTAAATAAAAGCAAAAATAGATCTAATTAAAAGATATAAGAACAAAAAAAACTACACATTGCTACTAGATACCACAGACTATGAAGCAATATTAATAATAAACATTTAGTATGAAGTGGTATAGCATCCAAATTCTTTTTTATTTTTGGAATGCAGGCAAGATTTATATCATATTTCTGCAAGAATGGGTGCCTAGCTTAGTAGACACATCTTTAAAATTCCAAATCCAGCCTTATATTTCCTATCCTGAAGCACAGGTCCCTCTCCTGATTCCCCATTAATTAGATGCTACAGAAGTTACAGAACAATAGCATCCAAATTTTTAAAGGGTGACACCATAATCAAATTAGAAGAACAAGGAGTAATCATGATCTCAAACAAAACAAAAACAAATATAAACGACTTTAAAAGGATAAGCAAAAAATTGACTAAAAACATTAGTTGAAAAAAAAGTAAAAATGAGCAAAGTTTTAGAATACAAAATAAACCCATATGTATCATTATCATGTCTATATATTACCAAGAAAACCTGAAAAAGAGATAAAAAAAGATTTTTACTTAAAATTGCTATAAACCATACAAAATACTTTGGAATCTGTGAAAAACCTGGCAACTATGTAAACATAATTATAGAACACTTACTTTACAGATTACAGAACACAAATAAAAACAGATATAAGTAATCAGAGAAGCATTAATTCCTCAAACTTTATTTTGCAAATGAGAAAATTTAGGCCTCTTAATTTAAGTGATTTTCCTAAGATCAAAATGTTATAAGTGTCTGAGGTGGGATTCCAACCTAGATTTGCTATCTCTAGAAATGATGCTTTTCCCATTCCTTGATAGAAAAAAGCTACTCCGAGTATTCCTTTCATGTTTATAAATTCGTAACACTTGGAGTGTTATAGTTATGAAAAGTAGAATTTCCAAATGTATTTCCATCTTTATAAAAGGTAGAAATATTTGGATTCAGTAAAGTTGTATTTCCACCATGTTTTTTAAAGGGTTAAAACTTTGACCTTTTGCAATAAAAGTATAAAAAAGCAGTCATCTTTACCTTAATATGGCTCTTATTTTTGGTCTCTTCTGGTAAAGATTTAGTAAGAATAAGAAAGATTATCATTTAGAAAAAATTTAGAATCAAAAAATATTTTTGAATAACAAATTTCTGTTATGCAAAAAACTTCCTAATTGTAATTCCTATTAGACTTAAATTTTGTCTTGTTGATGATGTGTTACTCCTACACACATTATGTTATGGTAATAGTCACCCATAGCAACAGTGCTATGCTTCAGTGTAAAAAAAAAGCAAAAACTAAAACAAAAGAAATTTGCAATGTTTTCCTTTGCATGCATTTTGTATAGTAATTAAGAAAGGAGAAAAAAAAAGACAACTGCCACGTAGAAATCCAGATCGACTGCAACAATGAGGAAAATTAAATGTATTCCAAGAAAATTATACATAATGTTTTATTTAAGCTTTTTAATTTTCAAAACATATACATGGATAATTTTTCAGCATTAAACCTTGCAAAACTTTGTGTTCCAATTTTTCCTTCCTCTTCCCCTTAGTCCCTCCCCTATATGGCAAATAATCCAATATATGTTAAACACGATACAATATATGTTATATCCAATATGTGATATGATAAATCCTATATATCACAAATTTTCAACATCTTTGACCAAACTTCCATACAAATATGTCCCTTGACTAATATATTGCTCTTCTTTCTAATAAGTAATTTATCCCACCCTTCTGGTTTTGCAATTCAAAAGATGACATTGAACATTGAACTTGAAAGGTTATACATAGAAAATAAATTAGAAGAAAAAATTTCATAGAAACACTAAATATGTCTAGGTTTGCCATGTTTTCCCTAGGGTCACTTATTTTAATAAATCTTCATTAATCACTTCAGATTTTTTAATATCTTGAAGGAGATATTGTTTGTCCTTTGATGAACCAGTGATATCATGGCTGTTATGCTTTGTGCATGAATTGGAGTCAGAAATGGGCAAAGATGTCAGATTCACTCTCTCTTCCAGTGACAAGACAAAAATCAAGATGACTGATAATGGCCCAGGATATAATGAATGATTGGTATCTTCAATCCCTTACCACTATCTAAATATTTCACACCTCCTGATTCTGCCATCTCCATGGCCATTGGAACAAATTGTTCTCATCTATCCTTCAATTGGAAAAAAAAGTATTCCCAAGCTTAGGATAAACAACTCCTAACTCTCCAATAGATTTGAGACTCTCTTGGTTATCGTGAACCTTTGTTACTTAGTCTATAGAGAAGGCTTACCAGAGTGTAGTCATTGTGCATGCTACAACTTCTTGGAGTCACCAGTAGGAGCTGGGGAAGGTGGATAATTGAGGGAACAACATATGTTAAGACAGAAGTTGTTCCTACATTTTTCTATAATGTACAATGTATCAGGCCAAGATCTTTAGAAATTTTAGGAACTAAGTTTTTAGACTTGATTTCAAGAAAATAAATTTTTAAAGAGTACTTATAAACAGACATGACATTGTAGATAAAGACCTGGCCTAGATTTGAGAAAAATCTGGATTCAAGCCCTACTTCTGATATATGTAGATTATGTACCTTCAGCAAATGCATCAAACAACTCTTTAGTACTATCAATTAGGAAGTGCTCTATCCCTATGTAATCACAAAGCTCATTTAAAACAAAAATTATTTTGTGTATATTGCATATAGTGACATATATAATTCAAAGTAGATATTAAGATATTCTTTAAAGTGCTTTGCAATATTATCTAATATCAGTGAAAAAGACATGCAATGGGGATAGGAACTTAGTTTTTTATGATCTCCTTGACAATGGGAGGGTTCAGGATATTTTAGTCATAGAATAGAGTTTCCACAAGATTCAGAGGAATATCATCATTTCTTATGAGATTTGGGTTAAATCTAAATGATTTGCCATTCTAATGATCTCCTAGCCTAAAATGTAAAAATTTCCAAAATCCTATTGTAGAAATTGATGTAAAATTTCCTAAAATATTATAGGCTTCATTCTGAGTATTAAGGAATTGAATTTGCTATCTCTATCTAGAAATGATACTTTTCCCATCAAGGGAAAGATGGAAGAATAAAGCTCAAGATCAAAATTAATATACCTTATAATATCTACTTTACTTTGAGACATTTGAAATAGTGAATTTAAATTATGATCAAACATATTATGACATGTTCCACAAATACTTATTTTTAAATGAATTTCAGCTATAATTTTACTATTTAATACAATTTTAATATTTTATTTGGTATAGATAAACATAATCAAAGAAATTTCCAAGGTAGAGAAAGCTAAAGAATTTGGTGTTAATAAAACTCATCTCCCAGTACTTAAAGTAGAAAAAAAAACCTAGTTGTTTTTATTAATGACATAAAAATGATATAAAGTATTATTTTGGGATGTTCCCTTTTCTATCTGCCTGATAAGCTGTTAAAATTACTTTTCCACTGCATTGAAGTTCTCTTATTCAGTACTTGAAAAAAGCAGTGGAATTGCTAGTTGTTGTTATATATGATTATAGTTAGTACTTTCTTTTCACTTCTACTTCTAATGGTTACATTAAATGTCTGAGGTAGCTCCAGTTCAGTTATTGAAAAATTACCTAGCTACTGAGATGATCTTTTGTGGTGTTTGAAAGGCAACACATGATCACTCTAGCTAGTATTTTGGTTTCAGGGAAATGACTAAATGAGATGACTAGAGCAAGAGGGGATAGTTATAGAGTGTCCTTTCAAAAGTAACATTTTTCCCCACTTATGATAGCAGTAATGTCTGATAATAAAAATGAAACAGGTGAATAAAGGTTAAATTTTAGCATCCTAAGTGTGTTGATAAACTATGTGATGTAAGCAATTATAATTACCATAATTGGAAAGATAAGATAGGTAATTTCAACATACCACACTTTATAATTCTTTGAACAAAATGACAATCGTAAGAGAGGGGAACATGAACAATGGAAAGTGTAGTAAGATATTTTCTTGAAGGAGCAGAAATAATTATTTGACAAATGGCAAATGACACACACACACATACACACAAAATCACTTTTTGATATGTGTATTTGTATATATGAGTGTGTGTATATATTTTATCTTTTGCACCAAGGAGTCAGAATTCTTACGATGTTATGTGTCCAACACAGCCACTGGATATTTTCTCTTTTGGCACCGTATGTAAACTGAATAGTGGTAATTCTTTAATTTAGTTAAAATTTAAACTTTACTTGTTTCAATCACGTAATTAATTCTTCTTCATTACAGAAAAGGTAGTATTCTATGTTTCACTGTCTTTGGTTCAGTAGTTTTAAAGCATGCTATTATGAAGAAAATGACTTTGTAATTGAACCAACATAATCTTTGATAAACAAAATCAATAACATGCTTTTTATTAGATAGCCTTGCATCAAACTCTTCAAGTAGTATACTCCACCTGTGAAATGGATCAATGATTATTGAAATAAATATCATCAAATTCAAAATCTGAATATCAGTCTCTTTACTTACATGATGGAGAATGAAATCTATGGAACATGCACATGAAGGTGATTTTCATTGCTCAATTTATTATTTGCTTCAATATTAGTATTAGGCTTCAGATTCCATGTTGCTAAATGATCCATTCCTTGAGAGGAGATCTCACAGCCTTCAGTTTCTCAAGATGAAATGATTTAGATATAAGCTCACGCATATCACTACACTAGGAAAGGAAAAAAATAATCAGCCTTGATCTAGAAGTCATCTGAAACCTGAAGCCTGTCAATATCCAAGTGAATCAGAAACAGTCTATGTGAATTATGGACTAAGTTAAATATCAACAATGCTGGTGTTTACTTTTCTGATTATCTGTGGAAATAGGAATCATACAAAGACAATTTTTGGCTTTCCACAAAAATCAGTAATGTCATCTGTTCATACATTCATTAACTTTTGTATATAGAGATTTTTCATGCCAATATCTGTAGGATGCTATGATACTGATTTATTTACTTGATTTTAATGTAGTATTTGATGCATCAAATTAAGCCTGAAGTTTTTTAATTGATGCATGACTTCATCAAAATGTGTACTCTTATGTGGTGATAGCAGCTGAAAGAAACTTTCAAATAAAAATAATAAAATAGGAGCAGATGGTTTTATAATTTAATTCTATCAAACATTCAAAAGCAATTAATTCCAATATTACACAAACTGTTCCAAAAATAAGGAAATAAAGGCTTCTGCCTAACACCTTTTATGACACAAATAGGGTCCTGATATCTAAATTTTGGGGAAATAAAGCAACAATCACAACAAACAACAGAAACAAAATTATACAATGTTTTAATGATTGTTGAAACAAAACATTGAATGAAATGTTAGCAAAGAAATTAATGTTATGCAGTTTGAAATTTTATAAACTACCGTTAGCATGGATTTAAACTATATTATATTTTAAGAAAATGCAAAATTATAAATATAATAGGCCATATTAAAAACACCATAACCATATTTATAGATATGGAAAATATCTTTCTCCAAAATAAAACTCCTTATGATTAAAAAGTATAAAATTATAAAATAAATTATTTTTTCACCACTATTATTTGATATGTTTTAGAAATGCTAGCTCTATCAATTATGAAAGTAAAGGAAGTTAATGGAATAAACATAAGGAAAAGGGAAACAAAAATTATCACTCTATCCTTATAATATTTAATTAAAGAACCATAAAAATCAACTAAATATTAATTGAAACTATCAACAACTTCAATAAAGTAGATGGACATAAGCTAAACCCCTTTAACCATCAGTTTTTCAATATATTTTCCAAAGAAAGCAAGCTGGAAAAAATGTAAAAATCCATTTAAGTAATGACAGAATATATATATATATATTAAAAAAAAAAAACCCTGGAATTGTAGCTATTGAGAAACAGATAGAAGTTAAATTAATATAACAATAAAACACATTTTGCAGAAATAAAGGTAGGACTCTAGAAATAGAAAGATATTAGTTGCTTGAGGTTAAACTGTGCCAATATTATTACAATAACAATACTACTGAGATTAATTTACAGATCCATGTTATAATAATCAAAATAAAAATGAATATTTTAAAGAAATTATATGGAATAAAACAATGTCATTCTGGATGAAGAAAAGGGAAAGAATCTCTATGGAAATATCAGACCCCAAACTTGAACAAAAAGTAGGGAAAGCAAAAATATATGGTATTAATAAAACTAATAAAGTAGTCCATAGAGAGATATAAGAATAATAGTCTAATGAATGGACAATAAATTGAGAACAATTCAATGAAAGATTGGTTATTAAATATAGTGATACAGAGTGCAGTAAATCCAAGGAGTCTAAATTATAAAGTAAAGATTCACTATTCAAAAAAATGACCAAGAAATTTAGAAATTAATCTGTTAAGAAATTAGATTTAGACCAAAATTCACCATAAACAAAAATGAATTCCAAATAGATTGTTATCAAAATATAAATACATGGTCACAACATAAACAAATTAGAGGAGCAGGATCACAAGATAAATTATACAATTTTGATTTCATAAAAGTAATTATCTTTTTCATGAACAAAATCAAATCAACTTAAATTACAAAAGAAATGAAAAAGGGAAACAGTACATGTAGCTAATTTCTTTGTAGGAGGGCTAATATCCAATCAATTTAGAATGTTTATTCACATCTTTGAGGATAAGAGTTCTTCCCACAATGAAGTAAAAGATTATTAAGAAGTGCTTCTCAAAAGGAAAAAAAAAATCAATGGCCATGTTTAAAAAACTTTAAAATTCCTAACAATAGAAATGTACATTCAAATGACTCCAAAGTTCAACCTTATACCTTTTAGATGAGCAAATATAAAAAAACCCAATAATTTTTGAAGGTCATGTGACTTGGCAAAGCACACCAATTCATTGGCAGTGGTGCTTTGATGTGACAAAACTATTTTGGCAAAATTCAAAACTATATTCAAAATGCAATTGAATTACATGCCCTCTGAACTAGTGGCTTAAATCCCAAAGGGATCGAACACAGAGGGAAAGGACAGAGCTTCAAAAATTTGTATCAATTAATGAGGGAATGGCTAAATAATGTTCATATATTAATGGAATCGATTCAGAGAAACCTAGAGTGACTTATTTGAATTGATTCAAACAGAATCAGAAAAAAAAAACAATTCGTGCAAAGATTATAAACAAACAATAATCATAATAATTGTGAATTAAAATTTAAGACCAACTCAATGATCAAACATGAATCCAGAAGTCTGATAATATCTCTTGCTTCCCACGTATTGGTAGAGTGGAGCTAAATTATCAGTATAGAACATGCATACTCAAATATAGCAAATGTATGTGTTTGTGTTCATCCCCCTCCCTTCCTCTTTTTTCCTTCCCTCCATCTCTTTTCTTCCTTTTCTTTCTCCCTCTTCTCCTCTCTCTCACTCTACTTTTCTCTTTCACTCGTCTTTCCTTTCTCCCTCTCCCTCTTCCTCCTCCCTTCACTCTCTCTCTGTCTATCTCTCTGTATGTGTATGTACATGTGACTATATTTGTTACAAACATGAGTTTTTTCTTTTACTTTTTTTTTCAGGGCATGCAGATAAGAGGGATGGAAAGAGTTATAGTAATACTAAGTACAAGAAAGGAAGGGAAAAAAAGATTGTCAATGAATTATGAATAAAATGGTAAGAAAGAAATGGAAAACAGAAAAGAAAGAAAGTGAGGGATATTGAATATTATATTTGAAATATTCTTCCCTATCCCCCCTCCAAGAAAGAAAAAAAATATTGAAGGGATTTATGACTCATATGCAATCTTTTTCAGTTTTCCTGTGTATACACATTCATATTTGTTCATAATAATAACAAAACTAATTTGTGTTTAAAATGTAATATATGCTATTTCTTTAAACATATATATAAAACTTTGGGCATCCATATACCCTCATAAAGAATAAATACTCTGGTCTATTTCCTGATTTATTAGTGCATTGGTTTATCCTGTAGTCTACATATTATAGAAGAGAGGATATTAGCACCATTCTTCACTAGCTATCATTTGAATTCATTGACTTTTTTTAACCTGCTCCCCCTCCCTATATTTCTACTGTGTCTTCAAAGATCCCCTTCAGTTTTGATTATTTGATAAGCATGACCCTTTTCATCCTTTTATCTAGATGTTTAATGAAAATGGAAGAATAAAGACACCCAGTTTAATTTTGCTTTCTGTCTTGTGGGTAAGACCCAGGTAAACATACTTCATTAACCTCTGTTATAGAGAATTAATCTGATCCCTGAGTACTTTCATGATTATATAAATTATTGACATATCCAAATACTTAAAATAATAAACAGCCCTGTGTTGTGTTATCCTATTTAATAAACTGCTATAGACAGCACATTTTGGAATCTAGAAAATGGGCCAAGAGCAGTGAGTTAAGTCAGAAATTCAGGCCATGATCAAATCTAATGACATTTTTATTTTGTCATTTTATAACCCCATGGTCTGTGAGCAATGAAACCCTTTAGATAGAAAGCTATTGCTATCTGTGTATAAGAGTGGACCCTTGGGATTTTTAGACAAATTTCCCAGAATTTAGCCAAGATGATGGAAGTAGACTCAATAAATTTCCAAGATCAGCTATGGGATGAGGCAGAACTTACTCCCACTTTCATTTATTTTTCTTTTCCTCTATAACCAATTATAATACAACAAAAGTCCAAAGTATAGATTTTTTAACTTAGAAAAAGTAACAAATTTGCCCCTCTGCTAATCAGTGCTATAGAACCCCCCCTTAGGAAACAGGGAATACTAATTTAGACATCATTGACACTCATCAGAGATGGTACATTTTCTTTATAAAAATGGAAATTTAGTATGCCCAAAGGACTATCAAACTTGTACACCTTTTGATCCAGTAGGGTTTCTACTAGGCCTGTTGGGCAAAGAGATCATAAAAATGGATATGGACCTTCATGCAAAAATGTTTGTAGCAACCCTTTTTGTAGTGGCAAGTAATTGGAAACTGAGCAGATGCCCATCAGTTGGGGAATAGCTGAATAAGTTATGGTATATGAATGTTTTGAAATAGTATTGTTCTATAAGAAATGATCAGCAGGATGATTTCAGAAAGGCCTAGAAAAACTTACATGAACTGATGTTAAGTAGAACTGAGAGAACTCAATACATAGCAATAACAAGATTATGCAATGTTCAATTCTGATGGATGTGGTTCTTTTCAACAATGAGGTGATTTGGGTCAATTCTAATAGACTTGTGATGGAGAGAGCCATCTGCATCCAGAGAGGGGAGTATGGGGACTGAATGTAGATCACAATATTGTGTTCTCATTTTTTTTGGTTGTCATTTGATTACTTTTCATTTTATTTCGCATTTTTTCCTTTTTTGATCTGATTTTTCTTGTGCAGCATCATATATGTGGAAATACATATAGAAAAATTGCACACTTGTAACATATACTGGATTACTTAATGCCTAGGAAAGGGGGTAGGGGAAGGCAGGAAGAAAAATTTGGAATGCAAGGTTTTGCAAAGATAAATATTGAAAACTATCTTTGCATGTATTTTGAAAATAAAAAGCTATTATTCAAATAAAAAAAGAAAAATGTAAAAAAATAAAATATTAGAGAAATAAAAAATATAAAAATAGAAAGTGAGGAAATCATATTTTGTCTGCCATCATCATGACCTTATTTAAGAAGCCACGTTATTGTACTGAACAGAAAACTGATGAAGACCCAGTATGCGTAGCTAGCTAGAACAATAGTAGAGGTCCACTATTTCCAGTGAAGAGTGCTTCATCCTTTGAGAATGCCAAGGAAGGCAAGTAGGGATGGCAGTAGAAAAGATTGACTTTCTGCCTCTGACTCTCTCTGTCTCTGTCTGTCTCTCTCTGTCTTCAATTGTACAATGTATATAGTTTATAACATCCCAAATGTTTGTTTTTAACACAAAGCCATGATGGGCTTTGAGACTTTGTTTTTAAATGATTTGTTTTCACTTTTTTGTTGTTTATAAGCACTTTTTAATCAATAGACACTTCCACTGTTGTCAAACATGAGTTTTTGTATCTAATTTTTTTAACAATGAATTTAGACTGGAAATATAGGTTACAATCAATTTGTCAAGACTAGAAAACCAAGGTAAATAGTATATCTTTGAATCAGGTTTACTTTCTATCACTTTCCTGCTTTTAGACATTCCATTTACTTCCTTCTATTTCCTTTATGATCACTCCCTCATCCCATATCTTCCTTCTAAACACTAAATTTGCCTGTTACAATATCTACTTCCATCTCTTTGCTAAACATGTTTTATGTATTTTATTTCCTCTAAATTTAATGTGGATTCTAGATTTTATGGTAATCAAAGAATTTAAGTAAAGAGATGAAACAGAGAATGTATAAATATTTCCCCACCTAGTTGCAGACAGCAAGTTTATTTGATGAAAGCAGAAAGCAAATAGGCCAAAGAGGAAACATACTGGCAATTAGAAGTAAGGATACTGGTAACCCTGAAAATATAGTTAGTTGCTTCCGGGGAAGGGGGTGATTTTTACACTGAGAAAGTTAGAGGGTTCTGTTGCCACAGACTCTCTCCACTGACCTTCTGAGTGCTCCCTGGTGTCCCCTGGCTGGGAGGTCTAGAAGCCTCCAGCACTGCTCCTAATTTAGAGGTCCCACCTTGCTGAAACTGGGATCTTGGTCAGGTATGGGCCAAGGTCCAGGCTGGGGCTGAGGCTGCACTAGGATTGCTAGCTGGGCTCCCACTATGGTTCCACAGACCTTTTCTGTTGACTTTCTAGATTCTCTTTGATGTTTCTGGTCTCAGATATCTTGAAGCCACCAGTACTGCCACTGACTCAGAGGCCAGGGCTGGGCTGGGCATGACTCCAGGACTCTGTGGGTGTGTCCTGACCCAGCACTACCACTCTGGTGTCTCAGACTTTTCTGTTGAACTTTTAAATTGCCTTCAGCTGGAAAATGTTCTACTCTAACTTTTTTGGATATACTGATGCTTTAACATTTCTTTAGAGTCATTATTTAAATAAATTTGAAGCAGTTCTGGGGAAAGATTGAGCAAGTTCCTGCCTTTACTCTGCCATCTTGGTCCCACCTCTCAGACTTTAAATTCTTCTTCTTCTTTTTTTTTTTCATTAAAGCTTTTTATTTGCAAAACATATGCATGGGAAATTTTTCAACACAGACCCTTGCAAAGCTTTCTGGTACAATTTTTTATCTCCTTCCTCCTGCCCCTTCCCCTAGATGGCAGGAAGTCCCAATACATGTTAATTATGTTAAAATACTTAACAAATCAAATATATGTATAAATATTTGTACAGTTATCTTTCTGGACAAGAAAAATAAGATCTACAAAGGAAAAAAAAAACCTGAGAAGGGAAAAGAAAGCAAGCAAACTTCAATAGAGAGTGTGAAAGTGCTATGTTGTGATCCACACTCAGATCCCACAATACTCTCCCTGGGTGTATATGGTTTCTTCATCACTGAACAATTGGAACTGATTTGAAACAGCTCAAATTGATCATCATATAGTCTTATTGTTGCTGTGTACAATGATCTCCTAGTTCTGCTCATTTCACTTAGCATCAGTTCATGCAAGTCTCTCCAGTCCTCTCTGAAATCATCCTGCTGGTTCTTTCTTATAGAAAAAATAATCCATAACATTCATATACCATAATTTATTCAGCCATTGTCCAATTGATGGGCATCCATTCAGTTTCCAGTTTTTAGCCACTACAAAAAAGGCTGCCACAAACATTGTTGCACAAGATCTCTTTGGGATATAGGCCCATAACAAACACTGCTGGGTCAAAGGGTATGCACAGTTTGATAACTTTTTAAGCATAGTTCCAAATTGCTCTCCAGAATGGTTGGATCTCTTCACAGTTCCACTAACAATGTATCAGTGTCCCAGTTTTCCCACATCCCCTCCAACATTCCTCATTAACTTTTTCTGTCATCATAGCCAATCTGACAAGTGTATAGTGGTATCTCAGAGTTGTCTTAATTTTCATTTCTCTGATCAATAGTGGTTTAGAGCACCATTTCATATGACTAGAAATAGTTTTAATTTCATTATCTGAAAATTGTCTGTTCATATCTTTTGACCATTTATCAATTGGAGAGTAGCTTGAATTCTTATATATATGAGTCAATTCTCATTATATTTTAGAAATGAGGCCTTTATCAGAAATCAGAACCCTTAAATGTAAAGATGATTTCCCAATTTATTGCTTCCCTCCTAATCTTGTCTGCATTAGTTTTGTTTGTATAAAAATTTTTAACTTAATATAATCAAAATTATATGTTTGATGTTCAATTAATAGTTACGGGTCTTCTTTGGACACAAATTCCTTCCTTCTCCACAGGTCTGAGAGGTAAACTATCCTATGTTCCTCTAATTTGCTTATAATATCACTCTATATCTAAATCATGAACCCCTTTAGATCTTATCTTGGCATGTTGTGTTAGGTGTGGGTCAGCCCCTAATTTCTTTCATACTAGTTTCCCATTTTCCCAGCACTTTTTATCAAATAGTGAGTTTTTATCCCCAAAGCAGGGGTCTTTGGGTTTAATCAAACGCTAGATTGCTATAATTGTTGACTAATTGGTCCTGTGATCCTATCCCATTCCACTGATTGACTTATCTAATACCAAATAGTTTTGATGATTGCTGCTTTATAATATAGTTTAAATCTGGCACAGCTAGGCCACCATAATCAACATTTTTTTCATTAATTCCTTTGAAATTATTGACCTTTTGTTCTTCCAGATGAACTTTGCTACTATTTTTTTTCTAATTATGTAAAATAATTTCTTGGGCATTTGATTGGTATGGCACTAAATAAAT
>JAJPUD010008531.1:40018-86690 GCA_023553655.1 Myrmecobius fasciatus | reverse complement strand
TTGAAAGTAAAAAAACTATTGAATTAATAAATAAAACTAAAAGTTGGCTTTATGAAAAAACCAACAAAATAGATAAACCTCTAGTTAATTTGATTAGAAAAAGGAAAGAGGAAAATCAAATTGTTAGTCTCAAAAATGATAAGGGAGAACTTTCCACCAATGAAGAGGAAATTGGAGCAATAATCAGGAGTTACTTTGCCCAACTTTATGCCAATAAATTTGATAACCTAAGTGAAATGGAGGAATATCTACAAAAATATAGATTGCCCAGATTAACAGAAGAGGAAATAAATTACTTAAATAGTCCCATTTTAGAAAAAGAAATAGAACAAGTCATTAATCAACTCCCTAAGAAAAAATCCCCAGGACCAGATGGATTTACATGTGAATTCTACCAAACATTTAAAGAACAATTAACTCCAATATTATATAAACTATTCGAAAAAATAGGGAATGAAGGACTCCTACCAAACTCCTTTTATGATACAGACATGGTACTGATACCTAAACCAGGTAAAACAAAAACAGAGAAAGAAAATTATAGACCAATCTCCTTAATGAATATTGATGTAAAAATCTTAAATAAAATATTAGCAAAGAGATTACAGAAAATCATTCCCAGAATAATACACCATGACCAAGTAGGATTTATACCAGGAATGCAGGGATGGTCCAATATTAGGAAAACTATTAACATAATTGACTATATTAATAACCAAATTAACAAAAAACATGTGATAATCTCAATAGATGCAGAAAAAGCATTTGATAAAATCCAACATCCATTCCTATTAAAAACATTAGAGAGTATAGGAATTAATGGACTTTTCCATAAAATAGTCGGTAACATCTATTTAAAACCATCAGCTAGCATCATATGTAATGGTGATTAACTGGAACCATTCCCAATAAGATCAGGAGTGAAACAAGGTTGCCCACTATCACCATTACTATTTAATATTGTACTACAAATTCTAGCGTTGGCAATAAGACAAGAAAAAAGACATTAAAGGAATTAGAGTAGGTCATGAGGAAACCAAATTATCACTCTTTGCAGATGATATGATGGTCTACTTAGAGAACCCTAGAGAATCAACTAAAAAACTATTAGAATTAATCCACAACTTTAGCAAAGTTGCAGGATACAAAATAAATCCACATAAATCATCAGCATTTTTATACATCACCAACAAAATGCAACAGCAAGAGATACAAAGAGAAATCCCATTCAAAATAACTATCAATAGTATAAAATATTTGGGAATATATCTGCCAAGGGAAAGTCAGGATCTATATGAGCAAAACTACAAAACACTCTCCACACAAATAAAGTCAGATCTAAACAATTGGAAAAACATCAAGTGCTCTTGGATAGGTCGAGCGAATATAATAAAGATGGCAATACTACCTAAACTAATCTATCTATTTAGTGCTATACCAATCAAACTCCCAAGAGATTATTTAACTGACCTAGAAAAAATAACAACAAAATTCATCTGGAAAAACAAAAGGTCAAGAATTTCAAGGGAATTAATGAAAAAAAATGCAAATGAGGGTGGCCTAGCTGCACCAGATCTAAAACTATATTATAAAGTAGTGGTCATCAAAACCATTTGGTACTGGATAAGAAATAGAGCAGTGGATCAGTGGAATAGGTTAGGTTCACAGGACAAAATACTCAATGACAATAGTAATCTAGTGTCTGATAAACTCAAAGACCCCAGTTTTTGGGATAAAAATTCGCTATTTGACAAAAACTGCTGGGATAATTGGAAACTAGTATGGAAGAAATTAGGCATTGACCCACACCTAACAGATAACCAAGATAAGGTCAAAATGGATTCATGATCTAGGCATAAAGAATTATATCATAAACAAATTAGAACAATGTAGGATGGTTTACCTCTCAGACCTGTGGAGGGGAAGGAATTTGTGACCAAAGAAGAACTAGAGGTCATCATTAATCACAAAATAGATAAGTTTGACTATATCAAGTTAAAAAGTTTTTGTACAAACAAAATGAATGCAGACAAGATTAGAAGAGTAGCAGTAAACTGGGAAAATATTTTTACATCCAAAGGTTCTGATAAAGGCTTCATTTCTAAAATATATAGAGAATTGACTCAAATATATAAGAATTCAAGCCATTCTCCAATGGATAAATGGTCAAAAGATATGAACAGTCAATTTTCAGACAAAGAAATTGAAACTATTTCTGGTCACATGAAAAGGTGCTCCAAGTCACTATTGATCAGAGAAATGCAAATTAAGACAACTCTGAGATACCACTACACACCTGTCAGATTGGCTAAAATGACAGGAAATGATAATGATAACTGTTGGAGGGGATGTGGGAAAACTGGGACACTGATACATTGTTGGTGGAACTGTGAACGGATCCAACCATTCTGGAGAGCAATTTGGAACTATGCTCAAAAAGTTATCAAACTGTGCATACCATTTGACCCAGCAGTGTTTCTACTGGGCCTATATCCCAAAGAGATTTTAAAGGAGGGAAAGGGACCCACATGTGCAAAAATGTTTGTGGCAGCCCTTTTTGTAGTGGCAAGAAACTGGAAACTGAAAGGATGCCCATTAATTGGAGAATGGCTAAATAAATTATGGTATATGAATGTTATGAAATATTATTGTTCTGTAAGAAACCATCAACAGGAGGTTTTCAGAGAGGCCTGGAGAGACTTGCATGAACTGATGCCGAGTGAAATCAGCAGAACCAGGAGAACATTATACACAGCAACAAGACTATATGATGATCAATTTTGATGGACATGGTTCTCCTCAACAATGATGTGAATCAAACCAGTTGTTCAGCGATGAAGATAGTCATATACATCCAGAGAGAGGCCTGTGGGAACTGAGAGTGAACCACAACACAGCATTTTAATGCTTTCTGTGAATATTTCCATGCATTTTGTTTCCCTTCTTAGGTTGTTTTTTTCTTCTTCTATTTCTAGATCTGGTGTTTCTTGTGCAGTAAGATAACTGTATAGATATGTATACATGTATTGGATTTGTCATATAATTTATCCTATTTAGCATGTATTAGATTACCTGTCATCTAGGGGTGAGGGGTGGGGGGAAGGAGGGGAAAAGCTTGGGGAAAAAAAAAGTTTTTGCAAAGGTCAATGTAGAAAAATCACTCATATGTTTTGTAAATAAAAAGCTTTATTTAAAAAAAAGAGAGAGAAAGAAGTCAAAGCATAGCTAATTGGTGATGAATCCAAAGCATCCCCTTGGTCCAAGAAGTGTATTACTTTGATCTCCTGCCAGCATTGGCTCCGAGATGGGCTGGCGATTCTCAGGCTTTAGAGATTTATGCCACCTTGATAATGACAGAGAAGTAGGTGACTAAAGGGTCTAAATTAAGCATAGTTGGGCATAACCTTTGTCTAGGTTAATAGTTCTCTTAGGTTGGAGAATCAGCAATAATTGAAAAGTGATGGCAATATTAGAAAAAATGGAGCATTAATAAATATTTTTAAAAGAGTCATAAGCTCTTGCTTAGCAGTCCTAGAGAGCTTGCTTTCCTCAGAAAACTACATGGCAGTTATCAGGTGAAGGATCTCTAAATGACAAAGTTAACAAGTACTAGATGATAGAATCAAGATATTCCAGGAGAAGATAGTTGGGCTCCTGGCAAACAAATCAATGTAAATGGTTACAATAATTAAGAATAAGAATTGTAGCTCACGTTTCTATAACACCTGGTGGTTACAAAGTACAAGATATACTTTTCTCATTTGATCATCACATCAGCCCTGTGAGCAAGGTTAAGTATTATCATGCCCATTTAACAAATGTGGAAACAGAGATTCAGTCAGTTCGATCCATGGTCATGTATCAAGTATTTAAGTAAATGAAGGAATCAGAACCCAAACCTTAGTTCAGTGCCTTTTGTGAATCCCTCATTATGAAAACTGTCACCCCTGGAGGAGGTATAAAAATCCGTGGAGGGAGGATGAGTAATTCCTGTCCTCCCCATTCACACCTAGAACCTAGCTTTTACTAGAAAGACCAGAGTTTGATTCCCACCCATGACCGGCCTCCTCCATCAATCCCTGCCCTTTCAACTTTCCTGAATCTCCCCCTTCACATCTCCTACATTGCTACCACTTTTACAAGTCAAGGAAACCAGAGTCATTGATTTGGACTCCAATGTCCACACACCTCAGTGGAAGTTTCCAGTGCATCTCACAATTAAAAGTGATTGTCACTGGAAATCTCAAAATTGACTCACTTGGAGTATTAGAGCCCTGTGACCTCTGATTTCAAGGTTCCTATGACCTCTGACCCAAGAAAAGAGACAAGTCTTCCAAAGGCTTGGAAGGTATTATGATATAAGGTCATCATCACTCAGGACTTGGTGCTCTTTGTGACCAAGACCTTGGGCAGCTTGAACAGAAAAACCCAAATACAAATTTAGCACAAAACCAGCCCATGCAACCTAACTCCCTAGAGTCCTCTTGCTCTATTAAGGACATCTCATTCATTCTCTCTGTGTGTCTCTATATGTCTGTGTCTCTCTGTGTCTGTCTTTGTCTCTGTGTGTATGTATATGTGTCTGTCTTCTTCTGTGTCTGTCTGTCTTTAGTCTCTAGTCTTTGACTCTGTGTCTATATCTGTCTCTGTGTCTGTCGTCGTCGGTCCTACTCTGTGTCTCTCTGTATCTGTCTCTATCTCTGTCTTCTCTCTGTCCCTGTCTCCCTCATCTCTGCCTCTTGGTCTCTCTTCCTCCCTCCTCCTCTCTGTCTCCCTCCCTCTTTCCCTCCCTCCTTTTGTTCTTCCCTCCTCTCTCTCCCCTTCTCTCTCTTTCCCTCTCCCCCCTTTCCTCTCTCTCTCTTTCCCCCTCTCTCCCCTTCTCTCTCTTTCCCTCTCCCCCCTTTTCTCTCTCTCTCTTTCCCTCTCTCTCTCCCTCTCTCTCCTCCTGTCCCCCTCTCCCTTTCTCCCCCTCCCTTTCAAATACCAAACAATTTCCAAACTTCAGTAAACTAAACCAGCCAACAAATACCAGTCCAGAGTTTTTCACTTACTCCCTCATTTTAATTCTTGCCTATGGTCAGCTTTATAATAGGAGAGGGGTTGAAGGCTTTATTAGGACTATTAGCAGCAACAGCTGCCTTTCCACTGCCAAAGCCCAAATGTCCTGCCTTCTCTAATTATGGAAACACTAGGGATAGGGATGCCCATCCACAGCTAGCTAACCCTACAAAGAAGCTGTCAGTGTCAGCCTCTCAGCCCCATCCACCGCCACCTCCAAATGGCTCCATCTTCTTCCCAACCTCTTCAGGGAGGGTAGTCCCTCAGTCCTATTCTACCAAGCCTCCAGCAAGAAATTGTGCTGCCCAAGTAGGGCAGCTCCATTGCGGATTGATGGTGGAAAGCATTGAGTCCAGGCAAGGGATGGAAGAAGGATGGCAGGGAGAGGGAACTGGGGGGGGGGCTAGTAGGGGGCAGGTCCCACCCAGGCTGGAGAAAAAAATCAATGCTTCAGGAGACAGTGAAAACACAAATCTCCCTCTGCTACTGAAAGAGATAAATCCAAGACACCTGGTGGTAGTGGGCAGCAGTGACAGCGACAACAGTGTAAAGATGTCCTAATTGTGTCCCAGGGCACAGTGAGGTATCCCTACAGCCCCTATCTGCCCTGCATGACAGCCAGCCTGGGAACCATCCAGCAAAGGATTTCTCCAATCAAAAACTCAGCAGCTGCAGTTACTACAATGACTGCAGCCTTTGTCTGTAAATTGAATTTGAAATGAGTTTTTCAAGGTTGAAATCATCAGGGTCTCTCTTTTCCTGCTCACTCCTGGTTCTCAACACCTCAGTCCTTTCAACCTCAGCCCTGAAAACAGGGGCATACACACCCAGAGATAGTACATGGCAGCCCATAGTTATACACATACACACACGTACATACCTATCACAACAAGAATAACAATTACAAAAGCAGAGCTCTCCTTTCTAGAGTGTTTTGTGGTTTACAAAGGGCTTTCTTTTAAACAGTCCTATGAAATAGATGGTATAGATATTATTATCCCCCTTATACAGAGAAGGACACTGAGGTTCAGAGAGGTAAAAAAATGCCCATAGCCACACAGCTGCTTAATAAAATGCATTTATTAAGCACTTACTATGTGCCAGATATTGGAAATGCAAACTCAAGCAAAATGAAATAGTCCCTGTCGATCCCAGTAGAGGAAGACAACCCACAAAAAGGGCTAGGAAAAAATACCTAAGTACAGGCATTGTAGAGAAATAAATAATATTAATGCCTGGGTAAGAGCCAAGACTCAAGCCCCCACCCTCTGATTTCAAGTGCTATTTTATTCTACCCTAGTACCCATTTTCTGAGACATCAAGCTCCAAACAGGCTTTCTAGGAACCACTTAGACCAGCCCCGAGGCCCCAGACAGCAATGTACCAGGCCCTGAAATGCCAGCTGGATTCCTCTTGAGAAGAGGGAGAAAGCACATCATTTAGACTGAACTAGGAAGATACCAGAAATCTTTTGACAAGGGTGGCTTTTCCAGAGTTCCACAATCTCCCTATTCTCAGGAATGATCTCTCATGCTATTCTTGACCAAATACACTAAGACCAAATACATCATGACCAAATACATCACAGCCCCTAGTCCCATTCTACCCCATCCAAGACCAACCTTTTACAGCCCATTGGCTTTGCCACTCCCCATTTATGTGCCACTGGTCAAACCACTTATTCTCTTCAGGCCCCAATTTTCTCATCTATAAAATTAAGGGATTGAACTGCATATTATGTCAAAGTCCCATCTAACTCTCAAATTATAATCTTATGATCCAACACCAGGAGAGAGAGCTGGCCTTAGAAACAGGATTTAGTTCCTGTCTTTGACACTTACTCTCTATGTGACCTTCAAGTAAGACACCTAAATTTCTAACTACTCTAGGGAATACTCTAAGACTGAGTTTTAGACTATAATTGGCAGAGGGAGAGACTGAGTCCTAAAGAGGGGAAGTGATATCAAAAATAACAGTCCTGAGCCAGGTCTATTCACTATTAGTTCCCCACCAAAAGTGCTGATCTAAAGGCAACTAAGTGGTACATGGATAAAGTGCCAAGCCTGGAATCAGGAAGATCTGAGTCCCAGCCTCAGACACCTAATAGCTTGTGATCCTGGGGAAATTACTTAACCCTGTTTGCCTCAGTTACCTCTTCTGTAAAACAAGCTGGAGAAAGAAATGGCAAATCACCTAGTATCTTTGGCAAGATGAAAAGTTGGACACAAATGAAACAACTAAACAAACCAATCTTGGTTCTTTACCATCCCTGGCTTCCTCAACCAAGCCAGAGTTCATATTAAGTAAATCCCCTCCAATTTTGGCTAAGTCATACACATATGGCCTAGCTACCTGAGCAACAGAAGGCTGAGTACACAGGAGCAAACCTCAATATTGCTGCATCAAACATACACTAATGTTCATCCAATATCTAGTAATGACATATATAATAGTTATGCATGTGGCAATTAGCCATAAATGAGAAGCTGTTTACACCCAAGATTGTAATCAGAATTCCTTTTACATATGTCAGCCAAGTTTGTGATCTTCTTCCTCTGGTATCTAAAGCACCATCAAAATCTTAGTATGAGAGGGATCACAGGGGCTGCTGAGTTTCATTTGAACCTAAACCACAAGGAAACCCTTGAAACACTCACTCAATGAATACTCATCTGCTTTTATTTAGAGAAGATCTCCAGTGAGGGGAATCACCTACACCTGTCAAGACAACCTCTGTTATGTTGGGAAAGTTCTATTCATTATGAAAGTTTCTTTGCCTCAAGCTGAAAGGTGCTTCTTTTCAACTTTCATTCACTGCTTAACTTCTTCCTTTGCAAAATAAAGCTAATTTCTGTCACTCTGACTTTGTTAATGAAGCAGCCTAAGGTTGTATCACTTTCTTGGCCACTGTATGAAATTCATCTAATACTATTAAATATTTATTGATTCATATTGAGCTTAAAGTTCACTAAAACCCCCAGATCTTTTTTCAGATAAGCTTAATTATAAAAAAAAAACAACTTTCCCTTCATTGCATTTATAGGATTAAATGATGTGATTATTTTGCAGAGGAATGATAATGATATCACCTGTCTCTCGGGATTGTTGTGAAGATCAATTGAAATAATATTTATAAAGCATTTTGCAAACCTTAAAACCCTATATAAATGGTACTTATGACAACGATGATGATGGTGATAATAATGATAATGAAAGGAAGGAAATAAGTGTTTTTATATAGCATTTACCATGTGACAAGTATTTTGTTAAGGGCTTTTAGAAATACTATCTCATTTGATCTCCACAACACTCCTATGAGATAGATACTACTACTATCCTTGTTTTACAATTGAAGGATACTGAGGCAGACAGAAGTTAAGTAACTTGCCCATAATCACACAACTTGTAAATGTGTGAGACTGGATTTAAACTTAAGTCATGTGTTCTATTTACTAAACCATCTAGTTGTTTTATTATTGTTGTTGCTGTGGCTACTGTTATTATTGTCATTGTTGACTCTATCCTCTTCAGTCAAGAAAAACAAGTCTATTCCCTCTTCTATATGACACCCTTTCAAATATCTGATAGCCATTATGTTTCACCTAAGTCTTCTCTTCTCCATGCTGAACTACACCTTTTTTCTAACTGATCCATATGTGACATCAATTCTCAATATCCGGTTATCTTCCTCTAGACACCCTCCAAGTTACCAAAATCCTTATGTAGCACATAACACAATCAGGTATGATCTTACATAGGCAGAGTTCATTGATATTGTCACCTCTATATTACTGAAACTTTGATTATCTTACTGCAGGGTGCTAAAATTATATTCATTTTCTTAGCCAGAATTTTTAATTCATTCAAGACTATTAGATATTTAGTAATTCATGTCAAGATTAAAATTCACTCAAATTCCAGATTTTGTTCATATACATTTAATCAAAAGAAATACATTTTCTCTTGATACCATTTGTGGAATTAAATGATCCCCATCTCACATATATTTATTATTAATTTTTTTTTAAAAACCCAACAATTCTTAAGCCTGGCTACTCCAAAATTCTTTTTCATCCACTCCTGCCCTACTGATTAAAAAAAGGACAAACTTTGATATTCAAGGTCCTCCAGAATTTTATCTTCACTCTAACTTTCCAGCCTATTTTCATAACAAGTTCTTTCCTATATTTAATGTTCTAGCCTTTTCCCTATCATCACATGAATTGTCTTCTCCCACCTCAGTGCCTTTGCTTATATTCAAACTCAAAATCTTGATGTACCTCTGACCATAAAGCTTCAGTGGCTTCCTATTGCCATTAGAATAAAATACAAATTCCTTAACCTGACATTTAAAATCTTCCACAACATTTCTGAACTTTATCTCACATTATTCCTCTTCATGCATACTATGACTCTTCCCCCACCTCTGTGTTCCCTCTTCAGCTTGGTTTTTCAGAATTTTTATCTTGCTTCAAGTGCTGCCTTCTCCTTGGGGCCTTCCTTAATTCCCCCATCTGAAATGTTACATAGAGAAGTAAGCACAATGGTCCTTCAAGGAACTTCCATTCTCCTTAAACAAAAATAAGCACTTATTAAGTGACTACTATATACCAGGCCAGGCTATGACTACAAAGTATGTTACCTACACTGTACTAAGCACTGAGGATACAAAGGACAAAAAAGAGACCTTCCTTCATGAAGCTTACATTCTAAGGAGTGTTCTTAGAAAAGGCAAGCTTAATATAACATGTGAAAAGTGAAATTTCACCTCAACAAGGCTACACAGAATTCTGTGATTTATAAAACATATAAACTGATGCAGATTTAAACGAATAGAACCAGAGAACAATTTATACAATAGCAAGAGTATGATGAAGACAAGTAACTTTGAAAGACAAGAACTCATATCAGCACAGTCATGTCTAACTCTTCATGTTCTCATTTGGGGTTTTCTTGGCAAAAATCCTGGAGTAGTTTACCATTTCCTGTTCCAGTTCATTTTGCAGATGAAAAAACTGAGATAAACATGATTAAGTGACTCGTCCAGAGTCACATAGCTAGTGTTGAAGACCAAATTTGAACTAGAGACAGTGAGTCTCCCTGACTCCAAGTCCAGCATGCTATCCCCTAGATCACCTAGGTGCCCCATAACCAATCACAATGACTAACCACTATTCTAAAGCAGTGCTGTCAAACTCAAATAAAAACTAGGGGCCACTAAACCATAATAAAGATCCCTGTGGGGACTACATATTGACTTAGGAATATGTAGGAAACCACATATTAACATTGTTTTATTGTGTTTTATATATTTTCAAATATTCTCCAATTACATTAATCTAGTTTCACTTGCTCTCAGGAATGTTCTAGACCATAATGGGGCCCCTGGACTATGTGTCTGATACCTCTAAAATCTAGAAAACCCACAATAAAACATGCTACCCACCTCCTGAGAGAGGCAATAGACACAGATCACAGGAGACTTTTTGAACATGATCCTTTCAGAAATTAATTTTGTCTGACTATATGTTTTTAAAAGGGGTTTTGTTTTTCTCATCTTAATAGGTAGGAGAGGAGCTAGAAAGGAGAGAAAGTGGATTTTCATGAAAACAAAATAGAATTTAATTTTAATTAAAAAATTTAATAAAATCCTAACACATTAGTAATCTGTGAATATTTGAAGAAGGGCTAAATGTCCTCACTAATGCCTTGAGCCTCTCAGGGAAGTCTGTTTAACCTCTCCTATGCACTTAATCATATTATGAGTTGTACTATAATTATCTTTTTGTGTCTACAAGTTTATATATTCTTTCAGGGCAAGACTTGTGCCCTTCCCTGACCTTTCTACTTTTTCCTCAGTACTCTACACAGTGTTTCCAACATTTGAGCTATCTATGAGTTCCATAAGGGGAGGGACCATGTCTTACCTAAAATTTAGATATCTTTCTTGGTACTTGATGTAGATAATCCAAAAATGTTTTTTGAATGAATGAATGAGTGCATGAATTAATGAATGAATAAATGAATCAGGGTAAAGTGGACCCACTACTAAGGCAGACTGTAACATCTTCCTTGCTAAGGAGATGGACTTCAGGGGATCATTATAATTTAAAAGTATGATTATCTGGTGGCCAGCACTCTCCCACAGCTCCAGCTAAGCTGGCTGATTTGGGCAAGGGCTTAAAATCAAAGCCTTTATAGCTGGGCAGGCCCAGTCAGGAGTTGACTTCCATGGGCATAAGCCTCCTAGAACTATCTCTATACCAGAACTAGAACTCTCTACCACCATGAAGCACTAGAGTGTGACATCAAAGGACAACTTGTATACAGCAGGTACCTAATAAGTATTTTTGGAATTGAAGCTGAAGAACAACTCAAATGATTTGTGATTCTATGACACCTGGAAAGAGTGAATATTCACTTTCTGTAACTCTGTATCTTTCTTGTCTCTGTACTGGCTCACTTGCATTTTTTGAACATGAGACAGGAGGAGTTGGGTGATGCAGTAGATAGAGCACCAACTCTGGATCAGGAGGATCTGAGTTCAAATATGACATCAGATACCTACTAGCTGCGTAATCATGGACAAGTCATTTCATCCAATTTGCCTCATTTTCCTCATCTGTAAAATGAGCAGGAGAAGGAAATTGCAAATCACTCAATATCTTTGCCAACAGAACCTCAAATAGGGTCACAGCAAGAGAGACACAACTAAACTATTCAACAATAACAAATATGAGACTCCCTATCTTATCTCTGTGCCTTGTACTAGCTGTGTCTCTATGTCTATCTCTGTCTCTGTTTCTGTCTCTCTCTCTTTCTCATTTCTCTCTAGCAGCCTGGTTTCTTCTGTTCTGAAGCACCCTACTTTCTGGCCTTATAGTCTCTCTCTGCCTCTGACAAGTTCTCAATATTGTTTTCAGAACCTCCCTGGAATAAGTCTCTTTCCCCTTCCAAGACCCACAGGCCTTCCTTTCTCCCATCTGCCTCCCAGTTCTTCCTCCTCCCCTTCTGCTCTCCAGCTTTTCCCTCCTGGCTTGTTCCTTGTAGTCACACAACCCTGATCAAATCATCTCAAAGAACAATCATCTTGGAATCAGAATACACAGAACCAGATTCAAGTCTTGACTCTAACGCTTACTAGCCATATTATCCTGGGCAAGTCACTGAACTCCTCTGAGTTTGTTTTCTTACCTGTAAACTAGCCTGTAGTGTGAGGCATCAGAGATGCTGAAGTTCCACAAGAAACCTTAGAGACCATCAAGCCCAACCCCTTAATTTTAGAGATGAGGAAATCGAGGCCCAGATCCTCACAATTTTTTCATTTTCCAGATGGAGAAACTGCAACCCATGAAGTATCAAGCTAAGCTGAGTATCCTACCCATCGCACCACACTGCCTCTCTATAGTACTTGTAAATCCTAAGGTATCATAAAGTGTGAGCAGTTCCTATCATCTGCACACACACACACTCTGCCCTAGTTGCCCTTCTCCCTCATTTACAAGTGTTTGTCCCAGGCTTGTTTTCTCACTATATTAGTATTCTTGAACCCTCAACAATATTTAAGAAGGCTCCCAGCCCTTGTCTTTAGGGAGCTCAGTTCTCAGCACAGAAAGTGGGTCAGATATTATTATCCTTGACTTAGATGGGACAACCGGAGAGCCAGAGAAGTGAAATTACTTGTCTCAGAAAGATGGAGCAGGGCCTCTAATCACTCACGGTTCTACACCTGTTTTGACTCAGGAGATCCTGAATTCTCAGACCCACTTATCCCCAGACCTGGCTCCTTGGACAAGGAAAGAATCAGGTCTGGAAAATGCCCCTAGGTGTGGAGTGGAGCATCCCCAACTATCTGTCTGGGAGTTTTCTATGTTGAGAATTCTTTACAACAGATGTTCATCCTTGGTGGGCTTTCTTTCTTCAGTTCCCTAAGCCAGCTTCAGTGTCTTCATGCTTTTCCTCAACCCTGCCATCAGTTAGGACTTGCTCAGTGAATGCAAACTCTCCATGATATGAACCTTCCTCCCAAGGAGAAATGGAAATGTGACACAGCACATCCTAAAGGCAGTTCTCAAGCCTCTAGTCCCAGGGATTTGGGGATCATCCATTGTGTTTGGATTAACCGCATGGCTACACCCATCCATCAGACTGGTACAAAGAATAGAGAGCTGGCTGGGTATCAGAGTCAGGGCACACATAGTGTTTGAAAGCAGAGCACAGACAGGTTTTGAAGGTACATTTTCTCCAAACCCCTCCCTTTATAGAGAGAGAAACTGAAGCCAAGAGAGACCAACTAACTTGGCCAAGATAATAACTTTCTAATGACTATACCTGGGACCAGAAATCAGGTCTCCCAACTCTAAAACGTATGTGCTCTTCTTTCCCAGCTAGGCTTTCTTTCCTCTTAGAACTAGATCCACACTACAAAATAAAAGCAAAACCACTGATATCAGATTAAAATCCTTATGTTTCTTCTCAGAGTATCCTAACCACTCTGGGCCTCTGGTTCCTCTAGTCCCTATTTGGATTGGACCAAAATTATTTCTAACAGTGTATGTGTCTGTGTATTTGAGCCCCAAGAAAAAAGTTTCAAAAAACTACACAATTCTATTTTTTAAACAAACAGATCTCCTATGAAGAGCAAATCCCTCCCCCCCCCAAAAAAAAAGGAAGGAGCTGCTATGAAAGAAGTCTATCCCAAATCTGGGACTCCTCTAGGATTAAAGAGAAACTAAAGATATCCCCCACCCTGCTATTCTGCCCTCTGGATTGAAAATAACCCTGAAAAGCAGGCAGAAAGGAAGTCTTACTGTCCAGATTATCTAAGTCTTATTGACGATCTCATAGGACCAAGATTTAGAGTTGAAAAATAAGACCCAGAGAGAATAAGTAACTTGCTTACAGGAGAACAGCTAGTGAGTATTCTCAGGTTTGAAAATTAAACCCAAGTCTTCTAATTTTAGATCCTGTGTTCTGCCCACAATATCACAGTCAATTGATAACTCTCTCAGAATAAAATCTATTTTATCCGTTTCAGTGAGGGTCAGCACTTTGCAAATCTAAAAGCTCTACTAGCTATTGCTATTATCATTATTATTATGAGCATATTAGATAATAATATTATTATTATCAATATTATTATTGCTATCATCATTATCATAGCACCTTGCTTGATACCAAACATCACAATCAGCCTTTTTGTAGTCCTGACTTCCTAACATCATCTGTTCTCCAGATTGTAAACTCTTAAGGGCAAAGACCCCTTATGATTCTTCTTTGTGGCCCTCACAATGCCCAGAAGTCTAGGAATACAGTAAGAACTCCACAAATATTTAGCTCTCCCTTGGAGAGCTAAAGTCCTCACTCTGGAAAAGGCCAAGCTTGGATTGTAGAGGTGTGGGCCACACAACATGCTTTAATGAGGCCCAAATCATATTAAAATGATTGGGAAATAATTAACAAAATAAAAATACAATAAACAAAGAAAATGGTTTCTAAGTCAGTATGTTGCACATAAGGGATCCTTAGGTTCAGTTTAGGGACCTCCATTTCTATTTGAGCTAAATACCCCTGGCCTAACATAACAAGACAGGAGAATATAGGATTTGACACACCAACCCCCTAAATATCAGAGTGGAAACAAATTCTGGCTTGGCATGTGCACAGTTAATTGGGAACAGAGCCCCCTCCTTCCTACCCAAGCTCACGGTGACCATGTGTCTATGTTCCCCCCACACATCTGTATTCAGAGCACTGGGCACCATCCCCAATCCCCCAGGGAGCAGACAGGCAGTAAATCTCACCTATCTTTCCATAAACATGTCACCTCTTCAAGCCTCCAACCATCACCTCGCTGGCAGGGCTGTCAACAAGACAGATGCCCCATTTCCCTTGTTTACTGCTCTTATCCATGCACACACTGGCTGACAGAGGTGGGAGGGAAGCAAGCCTGAGGCTGGAAACCAAGGAAGGAGAGAAGCAGTATCCTCTCTGCAGTGCCCAACTACCCCCTAAACAGCTACAGGAAATGCCAAGAGGGTCAGTGCAAGTCATTTCGACAAATACTTATTAAGCCACTCCTGGCTGCAAGGAACTATGAAAGTAACTAGGGAAATAGAGAGGCAAACTTCCCTCCATATGCCCATACCTGGACATCTCATGGACTTCCTTTTTATCTAGGAGTTCCCCAACTCATTCAGGGAGCAATCATTTCTCAGGTTTTTATTGCCTGCCCAGACTTGTGCTCCAAGCTCTGTGAGATGAAAGAGAAAGAGACTAAAAATAGTCCCTGCCCTCAGGGAGCTCCTAGTTGGGTAAGAGATAGAGAGTTCCTGCCCTCAGTCTGATGGCAGACACATAGCCCATGTCTATATCTGATCTCTCAGTCTAGACACTAAACTCCTCAGAGGCAAGGGCAGAGTTGTATTTATATCTGTATCTTCCTCAGTGCTTCGCACAGAGCCTTACATGCAAAAGGTGCTTAATGTTTGTTGACTTGCAAAGGCAGTATGATACAGTGGAAAGAATGCTGAACTTGGAGTTGGGACGATCTGAATTCAAATCTGACTTCAGACATTAGCAGTGTGACCCTGACCAAGTCACTTAACCCTGTTTGCTCCATTTCCTCGTCTGCAAAATGAGCTGGAGAAGGAAATGGCAAACCATTCCAGTATACTTGCCAAGAAAATCCCAAATGAGGTCACTATTGAGGTTTACATGCCTGAAAAGTGATTCAACAACAGCTACAAGATCCCTTCACACTCTAAACCTACTATCCTATGAATTGTAATTTGGAATAACCAAGTTCAAATCTTTCTTCAAACATTTACTAGCTGTGTAAGTGATTTAAGCTTCTCTAGGACTCTGTTTTCTCACCTATAAAATGAAGGAGATGGCCTCTGAAGTCCCTTCCAAATCTAAATCAATATAAATTGATTGAAATCAATTGAATTGAATTGAACTACAATCTGTAAGTGCTGAAGTGGAACTGAGTGATCTAAGAAATGAGCCAGATGGAATTGATCCAGGACAGCTTCCTGGAAGAGTTGACCTTGAATCCCAGTTTCAAAGGAGAACTATGGATTGGGAATCAGAAGATCCAGAATAAATCCCTAGCCCTGCCACTCACTGGCTGTGTGACCCTTCATTTCTGCAAGTCTCAGTTTCCTTATCTAAAGGACAGAGGTAATAATATTCCTCCTACTTATTTTACTGAGTTGTTTTGAGACTCAATTGAGAAAATGTATGCAAAGTACTTTATACGCCTTAAAGTGCTACATAAATGTCAGTTCTCGTTATAAAAAAGAGAGATGGAACAGGGGAAAAGTGGAGAGAGCTGACAAAAGAAATAAAGATGTGGATGAGTGAGAATGGGAATAAAAATAGGACAGCAACTCTCCAGGTCTGGCAGAGATCCCTGATGGTTATAGAATTGGGATTGTCAAATCAGGATGGGAGAGCAGAAAAGGATCTTTGGGGTAGGAAAATACCAGAGGCTGTGGTTCTCTCAGGTGTTGAGTAGGCAACGAATTCAAGCAGTCTCACCTGGGGAGCAGCTAAGGGAGATAACATCAACTACCACTACCCAAACAGGCTTACCAGGGTCTATATTTCAGCCAAACCTTAAAGGATAGCCCCAGACATTGGGAAAACTGGCTCAACTGCAGGAGGGCAAGAGAAAGTGTCATGATCCAACCCCCTTGAGAAGTGTAGAGGTATAGAGGTAGGTGAATACAATGTTGGACCCCATAACCTTGGGTTCAAATCCCCCTTGAGCACTTATTGGTTATGTGACTCTAGGCAAGTAATTTAACTTTTCTCAGGCTATTTCTTCTTTTCTAAAAGGATGACTTCAAAAACCTCTACAACCCTTTCTTTCTCTATACCTATGATCCTATAAATCTCAAGGAGCTGCTTTTCTCAAACACCCAACTGTAACTTCTGGAATACCCAGGGTATGTTTGCAACAAACATCAATTAATTACACATCTACGGTGTACAGAGCATTATTCCAAGCACAGAAGTTCTTATTAAGACAACACTTGATCGTTGTCCAGAAGGAAGGTTCTAATCTCACCTCTCCAGTCCTGGCCAATTGCTTAAAGGCCATCATGTTAAGTTGGGTTTTTTTTGTTGTTGTTTTTTGGGGGTTTTTTGTCAAAGCTTTTTATTTACAAAACATATGCATGGGTAATTTTTCAACACTGACCCTTGCAAAGCTTTCTGTTACAAATTTTTCCCTCCTACCCTCCACCCCCTCTCCTAGATGGCAGAAAGTCTAATACATGTTAATTATGTTAAAATACTTGACAAATCGAATATGTGTATATATATTTATATAGTTATCTTGCTGTACAAGAAAGGAAAAGAAAAAAACCTGAGAAGGAAAACATAATATAAGCAAACATCAATAGAGTGTGAAAATGTTATGTTGTGGTCCAGACTCAGATCTCACAGGCCTCTCCCTGGGTATACAGGCCATCATGTTAAGTTGAAAAGAATCCTATAAACCAAAGTTTCTTAAACTATGGATTATCACCCCATATGGTATTACCTAACTGAATGTGTGCATTGCAAAATTGCAATTTATTATTAGCAAATGTTTGATTTGTATGCCTTATATGCCTATATATCTTTTCTTGGGTGAAAAGGGTTAGCGAATGAAAAAAATTTAAGAAGACCTGATATAGACTATATAGTCTAACTTTCTCCTCTTATAAGGGAGGAAACTGAGGAGAGAAAAAAATTTGCTCTGGGTCAATATCAATGCCAGGACTAGTGAATGCCTCACATCCCAAGTCTTCTGACTTCTAGGCTTGGGTGCTCCCTTTCTACACCATCCCATTGGGCTCCTTTGATCATTTCCCCAAGCAGGAATCTTCCATTGACAGCAGTCCTAAGAGGTGTGAAGAAGCCTGGGAAAGGCAAAAAAGAGTCCATGTCCTTGAGGAGTTCACCAAATAATGGGGGAAACTAATAAAAAGAAATGTAATTATACCTACAGAACAGATGAAAGACAATCTCAGAGGGAATGGACTAGCAACTAGGATAACCAGGAAAATCTTTCTGCAGAAGAAGTCAGGAATTCCATGTTGCTATTGTTGAGTCATTTCAGATATGCCTGACTCTTCATGACCGCATTTGGGGTTTTCTTGGCAAAGATATTGGAGTGTTTGCTTATTTCCTTCTGCAGTTTATCTTACAAATGAGGAAACTGAGGTAAACAGGGTTGTGTGACTTATACAAGGTCACACAGCTAGTAAGTATCTGAGGCTGGATTTGAACTGGAGAAGGTGAATTTTCCTGACTCCTCACCCATCACTCTATGCACTATGTGCCACCTAGATAAAGAGAGACAGGCATGGAGAACTGCAAATACAAAGGCTTCTGGATGTGGGAGATTTACAAGTCTTGGAGTTGGGAGACCATGGTTTGAATTGCAGCTATGATAATGTAGGGACGTTGGGATGTGACTTAACCTCTCTAGATGCCAGTTTTCTTCATTGTAAAGGACCCATTGGGGATTAAGACTGGTCCTGACCAATACTCAGGAGCTTTGGACTTGACTGTGAGATTTGACCGGAAATCTTGAATTCAAGTCCTGTTCTGCTATATCCTAGCTTTATGTCTCTAGACAAGTCACTTACCTTTGAAGACTTCCAGACAATTCTCTAAGATTCTCAATGACAGAGTTGCTGAAATAATCAGAAAATGAAATAATGCCATCTAATATTCCTATCGAGCTTCACGGTTTGTTAATCACTTTGCAAGTATGATCTCATTTGATCCTCATAACAAGCCAGAGAGGTAGGGGCTTTGGTTATCCCCATTACAAAGGGGAGAAAACACATTTGGAGAGAAGAAAAGAGATTTTCCTACAGTCAAATTATCTATTAAATGTCAGAGGCAGGATTTAAGATCAAGTTTGTCTGCTCTCACAGCACTCTAGACACTGTGACATCTAGCTGTCTCATAGGCATGGACCAAAAAATAAAATGAAGTTGGGGCTGAACCAGAGAGCCAGATTTTTGTATGGTGCCTGGCCACTAGAGGGCGGAGTTGTCACACTGGGAGCTTCCTATAGATATGACCAATAGGCACCTGAGCTTCCTTGGTCCTCTCCTCCCCTTTCCTAACATTTACATCACTTTTCCATCTCCCCTCCCATATTTCCCAAAGGGGGCAGCTAGAGTAGAGAATGCCCTAGAATGGAATGAGCTTAATGGTATCTGTTCCATGAAGATCAACAAGTTCAAGCTAGAAGGGTGCTTGGAGGTCAAGCAAGTCCAATTCCTTTGTGCAAAAGAAAAAATTGAGTCCCACAAAAAAAAAAAAAGTGTCTTGCTCAAAGTCACTCAAATAATAAGTGGCAGAGCCAAGATTTCTTAGTGAGAAAGGACCTCAGAGGCCAAGCTGTATACAAACCTCTGCACAATAGAGGAATCCTCTCTACAACAGAGCTTACAAGAAGTCCCAGGAAGACCTCTAGTGATAGAGAACTCATTACTTCACTATTCCATTTTTAAACAACTCTAATAGTTAGAAAGTACTTCCTTCTATTCAGCCTGACTAATCTCTCTTCCTCTTCCACTCACTGCTCCTAATTCTTCCCTCTGGGACCAAGCTGAGTAAGTCAATTTTTTCCATGTAATAGACCCTCGAATACTTTGAGATAGCTATCCTATCCTCTTTATGTCTTTTTAAAAATTTATTGAAACCTTTTGTTTTTATAACACCTTCAATTCTCTCCTTCTCCTACTCACAGTCATCTCTTATAGCAAGGAATGGAAGAGGGGCACCAATGGGGGGAGAAAAAAATCACCAAATTAATCAACAGGCCAACCAAATGTAACAATATATGCAATGTTCCATAGCCATAATCTCCCAAATATGCATAAAGAAAAGTGGGCTTTCTCATTTCTTCTTTGGAGCATTCTCTCTTTTTCCAAGCAAAATATTGCCATTATCTTGAACTGACCCTTACATATTGTGACTTGAAGTGTTCCCCCACCACTACCATCATTCTAGCACTTCAGTGACAAGCTCCTTCTTAAAATGGAGTGCCCAGAATGGAACCCTATATTCCTGACATTTTCTGGCTGGGAGAGGACTATCACTTCCATTAGCTAGATATTAGGCTTCTGTGAACTTACCTTAAATCCTTATGTGCTTTCTTGGTTGTCCTATTATCCTGCTGACTCATATAAAGTTTCCTGACACCCAGAAACCTCTAGGTTTTGGGTTTTTCCCCCAGATAAATTGCTGTCTTGTCCTCTCTTTCCTTCTGAGCTGTATTTGTATAATTGTGTCAGACTTAACATGTATCCTTATTAAACTTCATTCAACTCATCATTTCTAGCCCGTCAAAATCCTTGTGGATCCTGATTCTGCTACCTAACATGTTAACTATCTCTCTCAGTTTTGTGGCTTCCAAAAATGTGACAAGCATGTCATCTCTGCCTTCACCCAAGTAATTGATAAAAATGTTAAACAGAGCAGCACCATGGACAGCTCATGGGCACTCTACTAGAGACCAACCTCCAGGATGACACATCTATCAACTTTACTCTGGGTAATATTGTTCAACCAGTTAAGAATTTATAGGATTCCAGCAACACACTCCAGTCCCTCATACACCATCCTTTGGTCTCTGGCCCAGAATCCCTAGGGCATTAGCCTCAAAATCCTCAAGCTACCATTGTCCCCTCTCCTACTCCCACCCTGTTTCTCATTCTGACTCAATACCCTAAAGTATTCTAGTATCAATAAGACCCTGACCCAGAACTGACTAGCATCTATAAATATAAGAAATCTAATAAAGTTAGATGAAGTAAAATTAGCTCAGAGTTCAGATAAATCAGGTATCTGTCCTTCCCTCCTTAGGATAGTAGATCCCGAGAGTAGGCCCATTAATATAGAATTTCAGAATTTGATGGAATCCCAGAGCCTGTCTGGTCCAATTCAAACTTGAAGAGGAAATCCTCTTGACAAAACCCTTGAAAAGCTCACTCTTTGTCTATCCTTCCAGAGAAAGGGAACCCCATTACCTCTCAAGGCAATCCGTTCCATCTTGAGACAACTCTAATTGTTAGAAAATATTACCCTACATTAACCCTAAATCTACTTCTCTGTAACCTCTATCTATTCCTAGCTCTGTTCTCAAGGACCAAGTGAACAAGCATAATCTCTCTTCCCCAGGACACCTTTCACAACATTTGAAGATAGCTATCATGTCTCTTGAATCTTCTTTTCCAAATCAAACAATCCCAGTTCCTTCAACTAAACATCCATATTCAACTGAATATGGTTTCTAGTCAACTTAATACTTACAATTCTCACACCATCTCATCCATCCCTTTTATAGAAGAGGATAAATTTCCTCAATTATTGCCCATACATCATCCAGTGCAATAGCCCCTTCCTCCCTACTCTCCCTGTTCTGCTATACTACCTTAGGATTGCATTCATTCAGAATGTTACTTGAGTGCCCAGTACTGTGAAATCACTAGGAGATGAAGATTTTCCTTTCCTTCTACCCTATCTCTGCCTGATAATTTCCCATACTCATTTTAATGAGTAATATGGGGATATCATGCCATAATTTCTATTGCTGCTCTTGTTTCAGGCTCCTCTCAAAGTTTTCATATTCCCTTGCCTCCCAGCTTCCAGTGTGCCACTTCTCCTTTTAGCTTTCTGCCTCTTGGTCCTCTGATAGTCCCCTCTCTGTCCTACCATTCCCCAACCCTAGCCTCAGCCCCAAACCAGGCCCAGCCCCCAGCTCTCACTAGTGCATTTTTTGATGTGACTACCCTTCTTCAGAGCATGACGGCTCAGTTTACAGTGGAAGTTATCCTCCCAGAACTCAGCAAACCATATATTTCGTCGATTGTTGTCCAGGGTCCGGCTGGAGAAGTAACGGTCGAAACCTGATTCCCCCCATTGAGGGGGGGGTGAGAGGGAGAAGAAAGAGAACAGTTAGAGGCTGATCTTTTCCAGTGGTCTTTTCTTTCTCCTCCCACTTCATAGCAATTAAGCTAATAGGAAGGAATAAGGTATTCCAAATTTGGAGATCTGAGTTCAAATCCAGACTCTGCTATTAATTGTATGACCTTAGATAAATTGCATCTGTGAGGGAAAAAAAGTCTAAAAAGCAAGCAGTATGAAATAGAAATTTATGGTTTCATACAGAATCCTCTTTTTGTGTCACGATGTACCACTGGAACCGCTTTTTAAATCTATTTAAACTCAAAATAATAATTAAATTATTTTATGCAGCTAGTTTCCCTACTAAGATGTTCTCAAACACTGGTTAATCCCATCTCCCAGCTTTTTCTTACCTTTCCCCAATTGCTTACCATATGATCAATGCATTATATGAACAATGGTCACACCAACCTTGAGTGAGGGCCAGATATAATTTTGTAACAATAACAGATTACCCAACTAGAGGAAAACTTAAAGATTAATTCTAAGATAAGGCCCCAAAAGGTGGTTTACCCTAAATCATATGCTAAATTAACACAGTAACAGAACATCAGGTAAGGAATGGACCTCAGAAATTATCTGGTCCAATGATTCCCAAAGTTTTGTGTTTCTTGAACTCCTACCAACAACAACAAAACAACATATTGTGAATTCCCAAGGTAATTCAAGATATTCCTCATAATAATCTTTACAATTATTTAAATAACTGTTATTAAAGAATAAAGGAATCGTTATAAGAATTTTCAGAGTAATTGCAACCCCTCAGGGATTCATGAAATGGGAACCACTGATTCAGTTTTCCCAAAGCATAAATCCCCACAATAGCATTCCTGTCCAGTAGTTATCTATCATCTGTATGAACACTTCTAGTAAAAGGAAATCCGATACTTTTTTGGGCAGCTCACTTCATTTTTGGACAGCTCTAATTTTGAGGTGGCTAGTTGGCTCAGTGGATAAAGAAAGCACTGGACCTCAAGTCAGGAAGATCTAAATTCAAATCTGGCCTCAGACACTTAGTAGATAGATGACCCTGGGTGAGCCACTTAACTTCTTTCTGCCTCAATTTCTTCAACTGTAAAATTAGATTAATCATAACATCTACTAGCCAGGGTTGTTGTGAAGATCAGATGAGATCAGATTTATAAAGAATATCTGGCACATAGCAAGTTTTTAATAAATGCTTGTCTCTTCCCTTCCTTCTGTCCTTCTTTACCTCCTTCCTTTTTCTATTCCTCCTTCTGTTCTCTCTTCTCTTCCCTTCTCCCTTCCTTCTCTCTTTTCTTTGCCTTCCCTTCCTCCTTCCTTCCTTCCATCTTTTCTTCCTTCCTTCCTTTCTCCTTTCTTCCATTCTTCCCTTCTTCCCTCCCTTCTTCTCTTCTTCCTTTCTTCCTTCTTTTCTTCTTTCCTTACTTTTTTCCCTTCTTTTCCTTTCTCCATCCCTCTAACTGTGAAGAAGCACACAATCATTTCTCCTGCCTCCCAATTTGGGGATCCTGCCATAGCATCAGGTTGTCTCTCTCCTTTGTTCTAGATTCAGAAATAAGGATGTCTGATAAAAGGATTAAGGTTGTGACTAACCATCTCATTCCCCAATTAGATGGGTGAGATTGAATAAATCACTTCCCTTTTCTGGGTCTCCACTTCCCCATTTGGGTCAAGTTAAGCAACTGCATGGTGTGTTCTAGCTCCAAATCTGTGATATAATCTATGACCCTAAGTATATTGTAATTTTTCCCTCTTGCCATAAATACTCATTTTGTAGATTTGTTGTTGTTGTTGCCTGGATCTGTGATTTCAGTGATATCAGGAACTTCCAGGAGCATAGATCAGCAATTGTTCTGGGCTTTTGAGTGATTTGCCCAGGATAACAGATAAGCAGATCTTGAACCTAGGACTTTCTATGGCCAGTTCTCTATAGCATATAGACTTAGGGTAGGAAGAAACCTTAAAAACCTTCAAATTCAACCACCTCCAGATAATAAGTGTGAGAGTCAATATTTGTACACAGGTTGTTTGACTTCAAATACAGTACCTTTCTCTTCCCCTTTCACTAGTCTGCTTCTCTGGCACATTAGGCTAATCTGCCTCTCCTCTTATGAATGTCCTACATAAATGCAGGTACTCAGGAATATTTCCTAGTAGTAACCCAGGTTGCCTTTAAGGAGACAGAACAATGAGGACAGCAAGGATGAAGGAATACCCCATCACCGGAAGTATACAAACAGAAGCAAGATGCTCACCTGCCAAAGATGCTGTAAGGGGAATTATTCTCCATGGGGTGGGAAGTTTACTGACCCCCACAGAACCCTTCCAACTCTAACTAAACTTAGTGTTGGAGGATCTGAGTTCAAAGCCACTTCACTTCTAGGGACTTCAGGTTTCTCATCCATAAAATGAGGGTGTTCAGACTTAATGATCGCTAAGATCACTAAAAATCTCCCTATGATCCTGCAATTTCCCTTGGCCTCAGTTTCCTTAGCTATAATATAAGGGGAATAGAATCAGTGGCCTCTAAATTCCCATACGTATCTAGATTTGTGATCACATGATTATTGGTTTGTACTAATGCCCTCTATGCTTGGGTGAAATAGCATTGTACCCTGAATGGATGGCTAAATGTGCCATCATCTGGATGACTGATTACAGATCCCTGAGACAGCCCAGGATGGCAGAAAGAGCTCTAGGATGGGAGGAGAGGCAAGGTCTTCCTCTTCTTTTCCCACTAACCCAGTTCCTGATCTGAGTCACATCTCCTTTTTGGCCCTAAGCTTCCTAACCTGTAAAATGAAAAGACAGAATTCATGATTCTAATGGTCCCTTTTGGCCCTGAAATTCAGCAAATCCAAGACCAAGTGAGATAACAGGTACCAGGGCACTTGGAAAAAATGGAAGGCGTTGAAGGAGCATGAAGGGATTTTGTTGTTAGCACTAGAGAAAGGTCAGGGAATCTTGGAGCCTGAGGAATGGCATCAAAGCACCAAACAAAGCGAAGGTTTGGTGGGGGGGTGTTGGTGAGAGTGGAGGAAGGAGGTGGGAGAGGAGGATAGACAGAGGAGGAGCAGGAAGAACCTGCCCTTTCCCCTATGAGCATAGCATGCTACCTAACTAAGACTATTACTATGCTTTGCTCTCCAAATCAGTTCTGCCAGATCAATTTGTTCCACCCCAGGGTGACTCTCACTGACCCATCACCTGCAAAGTGGTGCATTTCTCATCTGGGATGTAGAGATGCCAAGAACTCATGACTTCCTCTTCCCTTCTTCCCAGGCCAGGAAAGAGAATTTAGCCTCATCAAAGAGCCTTGAAAAGGAATAGCAAAGGAGTGCAACAGGGGAGACAGGTAGGGCCTGCTTGTGTGTGTGTGTGTGTGTTTTCTATTTCTTTTTCAATGTTTTCCCACCATTTTACAAGTGCATGTGTGATCTTCTCCAAGAGAATGTAAGCCTCCCTTCACCCCCCAAGATCTTTTTTATCCTTGAATCTGCAGGATCCAGCATAATTCCTAGCACATTATTCAATGCTTGGTTCATTCTAAAGCTTGAACTCAGAGATCATCTGTCACAGCTTCCTTATTTTACAAAGATGGAAACTGAGGCCTAGAGTGACTTATCTAAGGTCATATAATAAGAGAGAACTAGAGCAGAAACACATTTAAAACTCAGGTCTCCTGGTTCCTATTCTTTTCAAGATGAGCACCAGTAAAGAAAGAGAAGAAACCTGCTCTTGAGGTGCACACAAAGACCTATACCTACCTCCTTGCCAAAAGGAACTCCATGGGGACACGGGGAGAATAGCCCAAGGCCCAGGTCTGCTCCCTGGCCTAAGGAGGGGGAGGAAAAAGAAGGCCACCAGTCTCCTGCCTACCTCTCACAGACATTCTCTTGGGGAGGATGGTGACAGCGCCTTCAGCCACCTCTTCCAAGTGCAGCACCGGTGAGATCTTGGAGCCCCAGCTGTCTGAGCCCATCCAGATGAAGTGGCCTGTCTGATTGGCCTTTCTGGCTGCCTCCAACACTCGCCTGTGGAGGACAAACAACAAATGAGCTGCCTTCCCTTTCCATATGTCATCTATTTCTTTGCCCTCCATCACCAGGCCCACATATATCTGCAGGTCCCTGACTCACAGCTACAACTCCCCAGTCACAGATCTATTCCCTAGTCACCCACATACCCAGTCTCTAGCACCAGGCCCATATCTACAGAAGACAAGCAATACATGAGCCTGAGTGGCTCATCTACCTGCCTGATCCTTAGCAACAATCCTACTTCTTCAAATCTCAGTCTCAGATCTGTCCCATTTTCCCCAAATCTCCAGCATATCTACAGCCCCCCTATACTATGTAAATGCCTACTTTGATCATGCATCCACAAACCCTAATACTATACCTATATGTCCTCATGTCAAACTATGTTCATACCTGTGCTCTCAGTACTGTCTCTGTGTAGCACCTCTTGGAAAGACTGAGATAAGAACTCCATTTGAAGAAACAACTTCCCCAGACACCCAATGCACATCACCCTTGTCTTGGAGCCTCTGCTCAATGTCCTTCTCTGTACTGGAATGCCCTCCTCAGCTATATATAAAAGATATTACATATCTTTTCTGAAGCCTTCCCTGATTTCCCACTCCATGGGGATTCCCAGAGCCCCAGGACCTCTGATGATCTATCATGCTCACTACAGAGGATGCCTTTAAAGCAAGAAGCCCTTTCTATGGGAACAAGTCATCTCTATAGATTTTATTTTTATTTTTAATTAAGGTTGATTGCTTAATAAGCTAGCATTGGACTACCACTAGAACAGCTCTGGACTTGGAGTCAAGAAATATAATGGTTCAAATCCTAACTGTAGCAATTACCAGCTGCATGAATTTAGTCAAATCACTTCACCATTCTGGTCTCAAGTTTCCTGATCTGTAAAATGGGTATAATAATATTTGTAGCATCCAACTCAAAAGCTGTTGTCGGGATCAAATGGGATCATGTTTATCTTAAAAGCTGTATATAGATATCAGCTATTATTATTAATCTTGCAGGGTTGCACTTCACAAATTGTAAAGCACCTTACAAATGTGAAATAAAAGCTATTAAATTCTTCAGGGCAAGGTCTGCCTGTCTTAGACATCTGAATCTCTCCCACCTAGAAACTGGGAAGATCATAGATTGAGAGCTGGAAGAAACCTTAGCAACCAGCATTCTGATTATTTAGTAGGTACTGAATGAATAGAAGAACAAAGGGGCCCCTCTAACTGTACCCCAGATAATACCCTGAAAAAAAAGAGGAGAGGCAAGTATGAGTCTCTCCTCCTGATAAATGGAGAGGAGGCACAGAAAGGTTGACTTGTATAAAGTGCACAGTGGATGTGGATAGAAGAATGTCTCAGAACTCATTTCACAAAAAGAAGTCTACCCCAAGCAGATGAGTTGTGTTCTTTTGGACAAAAGAGGGACCAGGGATTTTGACCTGAAAAGTGGGATGGGACTTAGGATCACCCCCAATGATAGATATATCTATATCTATATCTATATACACACAAGGCCATTTGCCTATTTACTAGTGCCTCACTCCCAATCTGCATATACAAGTGATATCTGGTCATATCAAGTGTATTACAAGGGCAGTCTTGAAAGGGAAAATTAGTTCTTAAAAAGCAACCTCTAAGGGGATGAGTAGAAAGGGGTTAAAGGAGTGTTGCTATATAAAGTGGGATGTTTATGGACTAATAAATTTGGATCCTCTCTTGTACCTCAATAAAGAATGACACTTCATATCTAAGAGAGAGCTTCTGGTAAGGGCTGATTTTCCAGAAATTCTTTTCTCCCCACTCCCACCTCAACCTTTTGTGGCCATCTCCTCCTTCCAGAAACCTCAGCCAGAGCTGTTTGAACATATATCTACTTTACTCACTCCTTTCTACTCCTATTGCTTTTCTCCCACAATCCCCTCATTTGCCAGGTGGTTCCCAGGTCATCTCTAATAGTAGGGATGGGTAGTATTCTCAAAACCCAAACCCACATTCCTATTATTACCCTCCTTGCATCCGGCCATTGTCCTCAGACTACCATCCCCACAAAGTCACCCACATTTATTTTTACTTCATCTGCCTCTGAAAATGCACGTGGATTTCCAAAAGTGATTTAAGTCTGATGCCCAGCTTCCTGCTTCCCATATCTGAGGACAAATTAAACACCTCCCTACTCAAGATCCAACCTCTCCCTCTCCCCATTTTTCACCTCCCCAGAATAAATAATTCCAATGCCTCCATTCTTTCCTCTATCATAGCTGGATTCTCATAATATCTGCACTAGAACAGTGTGACCTTGCATAAGTCACATAAGCAGTCATTCTCTATTGAAAAATGAGAGCACTAGCCTAGATGAACTCTGATATTTTGTGAACTCATCACTTTGGACCTCCTTTACAAAATCTTTCATGTTTGTCTTGTTTGATTCTCTCAACAGCCTTGTGAGGCTGGAGAGACCAGAAGTCACTTTGCCTGTTTGACTAGTGAGTCCCAGAGAGTTTAAGTAATATGTCTAAGATTACTCAACTATAGTTGAGACAAAGGACAAAGATTCCTAGACTCCAAACTACCCAGTTTATTCACTGCTTCTTAACAAATAGTCAATACACTGCTTTGCCTTCTATGTCCTTTGCTGGTGATGGGATAAACAAAGGACATACTCCTGATCTCAAAAAGCCTCCAGGCTGACTGTTAGGAGGAAACAATTTCTGACTTCAGGGAGCTTTAGGTGTGATGGTCCTACCCAAAAAATGCTGAATTTGATGTCAGAGGATCTGGTTTCAAATCCTACTTTGACACCCACTACCTGTGTATCTTTAGGCAGGTCCCTTAACATCTCAAATGATTCCATTTCCACATCTTTAAAATAAATGGACGGATGACATGACACTCTTATCTCCCAACTTTTAGCAGTTCCCCTGGTAGTCCTCCATACCGAGAATTCTCCACCTCCTCATCTTCTTTTCCTGGTTTCCTTCAAGCCTCAGCTAAATTCCTATCTTCTACAAAAAGCCTCTGCAAGTTCTTTTTAATCTAAGTGCCTTCCCTTTGAAACTATCCCTGATTTGTGATTGTAAATATATATATATATATATATATATATATATATATATATATATATATATATATATATATATATATTGCTTGCTATCTGGCGGAATGGAGAGGTAAGGAAAGGAGGGAGAAAAAAAATTGGAATTCAAAATCTTAATGTTGAAAACTATCTTTACATGTAATTGGAAAAATAAAATGCTATTGAGAAACTATCCCTAATTTATCTTTTATATAGCTTTTTTGGACATAGTAGTTTACATGTTGTCTCTGCTGGGAAGAAGGAACTGTCTTTTGCCTTTTTATCTCCAGAACTTAACACAATGCCTGGAACACCATAGGTGCTTAATAAATGCTAATTGACAGACTTACTCTTAGATCCCTTTCTGCTTTAGATACCTAATCCTATAAGATAAAAGAAATTGCCAGGTTGATAAGAAAGGTACTATCTCTGCCCTCAGGGAAACTTCAGTTTGTTAGTAGACACACAGCCCCAGCTTTCAATGTGGAAGAAAAGAGCAAAAATTTGTAGGAAAAAAAGGAACACAATAGGAGGCACATAAATCTAATATGGCTTGAGAATCTCCAGAATATCCAGAGTCCAGTCAAAGAGTAATCAGAATTAGGTTAATGGAAGAAAGTTTCCAGGATGGGACAATTTTTGAGTAGGAGGTTCAAATTAGGAGAAGGAAATGAATTGATACTCTACAGGGAATGACCTTATCAATCAGTAAATAAAAAGATACATTATTGAGAGCAAGTAGAGAGGGATGGAGGCCACAATAAGAGCTAAGAAGGATTCTGAGGGAAACAGAAAGATAACTTCATGTATGACAGGACCCAGAAAGGGCTTAGCAGCCCAACTGCTTTGTTAAATCAATTCTTAATGAGTAAAATTGGGGAAAGATGTACAGACAACTAGGGGTAATGAAGACCTTGTCAATACAGTGATTGATTAAAAAGCAGTTAATGGAATATCTGGCAGTGGACATCCAAAGCAAAAGAAAGAGTGACAAACGTGTGTCCCAGAGTACTTGGAAATGGCAGGTTGGGGATAAGGATGGTCTTTCTAAGTAGTGACTGTTCACCTCAGCAGAAAGGGAGTTATTTTTGGCCCTAGGCATGGCCTTCTTTGTCTAAACCCAAGCTTCCTAAAGATAAGAACTAGTCTCATTCTTGCCACCCAGCCCCCATCAGACTGAACTTTCCCCAGCTGCAAGAACTAAGCCCCATCTTCCATATCTAGTCAAACTAGGAGTTCCTTAAGGGTTAATTTTGTAAGAATTGTCCAAGTGGGAAGACAAATAGTTATAGGAGTTGACATGTATTTTTCCTGATCAGCCTGAAGGAAAAAAGTTTGTGTCAAGGTCCTTCCCAGCTGGATTCTCCCTCCCCTTTCCCTGTTTATGTGTCCCTGGGCATCTTGGTGTCACCCAGCCTGTCTGCCTTGGGCCTTCCCAAAGTTGCTGAATCTGTTTCCTTTTCTCCCAACTTGTCAGAAACGACTGGCATTTTCCTGGCGACCTTACAGATCACACTTGCTGAGTTCTAAACATCTGTCTGCAATGCAGGCTGGGTCTCAGCTACTAATGTCCCTGTAAACTTCTGTGAGGCTTTGGCTGTGATGATCTAGCATTCATGTCTCTACCTAACCTGCTGCTTCCCTGACTTATCCGCCATCCCTTATTTGTCTCAGCTCCTTTTTCTATCTGCTTACCCTGCTCGCTCCCTCCCACCAATACAAGACTTTTCTGCCCCTTTATCATTGAAGGGAGAGCATGTGAGGAGGCAAAAAAAAAGGGGACAAAAGAGGGGAAATGGGAACAGGAAGAAGAGAGAACAAAGGAGGAAAGGATCATAGGTTTTAGAGGCAGAAAGGATTTTAGAAATCATTTACTTTTTCAATCCTCTTTTTACAAGGAAGATAACAGGATCAGAGGGGGAAAAAACAACATGTCTAAAATCATACTGGTTGTAAATAGCAGAATTAGGATTTGAACTCAGGTCCAGGCTCCAAATCTAATGCTCTTTGCACTACATCACACAGTCCCTAATAAAAATGGAAAAGATAGAGAGAATAGAAAATGAGGAAGAGGAGAGAATGGGGGGTATGGGGATACAGAAGGCAGAGTATGTAATGTGAGATATTTTGTTGCTATTGTTGAATCATTTCAGTCAATGACTGATTCTTCCTGACCCATCTATTTCTTCCTCTCTCAATTCAATCCTTTCCTTTTTCTGCCCTCCTTTTTTTCCTTCCCCATCTTTCCTTTTTCCCCCTTTCCCCAACTTTCTATTGCTTCATCCCTATCCTATGGTTCTCCCCAACTCTAGAAAGGGGTGTTTCTGTGTGTACCTCTCTGTCTTTCTATTACTCTACTTTTCCTTCCCGTTTCTTCCCCTCTGTATTTCCACCCTTCTCTCCACTTCTATTACACTCTCATTTCTCCTCTCTCCTCATCACTTTCTGCTCATTCTTGTCCCTATTTCTTTTCTTCCTATCATCTGTCCTACCACAAGTTCTGACTCTCCCACAATCTGTCTCTACTTCTCTCTTCCTCAATAGTAGGAAAGAAATCTGCAAGCATTATGCCCAATTTCACAAGCATCCAATCCCTGAAAAGGATGGGGATAGGGAGGTGGTTTGCATCAAGAAGGAAGCTTGGAAAATGGGAAAAGGAAGGAAAGGGGTTGGGGTGCATCTGTCCCATCACTGCCCCCTGGTGGGCACACTTTATAAGGAAAAACAGCCTATCTTCCAGGTCCCCATTCCTTCCCCCCTCCCCCCCCCAGGCAATTGGGATTAAGTGACTTGCCCAGGATCACACAGTGTCTGAGGCTGGATTTGAATTTAGGTTCTCCTGACTACAGGGCTGGTCCTCTATTCGCTGTGCCATCTAGCTTCCCCGGTCCCCATTCCTAAAGAAGGGAAATTGTAGGAATTTAGAGTAGGAGGGACCTCAAAGATGATCAAATGCAAGCCTCTCATTTTATATATGAGGAAACTGAGACTGAGAAAGGTTAAGTGATTTGTCCAAGCTAATAAGTGCCTGAGGCTGGATTCACACTCAGTTCTTCATGACACATTTACTTATTACAACACCTAAAGGAATCACAGAATACTAGAATTTAGTAACAGAAAATGGTGTTGGAGCTCACCTACTATAATCCTTCTGATTTTACAACAGAGAAAACTGAGCCCCATAAAGAGAAAATTACTTGTCCAAGGTCACCAAAAGTGAGTTCATGAAAGAGGCCTCTAACTCTATCTCTGAGATCTTTCTTTTATAGCATCATCAAACTTCATCCTTGTCCACTGGGGCCAAGATCATAGATAGGCTCATAAGTGCTTGAAAAGATCTCTGAGGCGATGTTGTTCAAACCCCCTTTCCTCATTTTATTGATAAGAAATCTAAGGTTAGATGGCTAGCCCAAAGTCAGAACTCCACTCCTCTGATACCAGAGGCAAAGTTCTTTCCATTATATCATGTGCTCCACCCTCCCCCAGGCCCATTTCCTACCCAGACTTTGGGAGACACCTGGTGTCACAGATTGCTCCACTCCCACAGCACTCCCCAATCAGACATTGCACCATTAGCCATTCCCATCTTTGTCCCAACTCCTTTCTCACCTGATATCATCTTCATTGGCAAAGATGATGACTGCCCTGGCATTGGAGGTCTCCAGCAGGCGTCGAATGATTTTGTCAAATTCCCCAGGCTTCGGCTCCCTGGGAATCTTCACTGACTGGGCTATACATACTCCTCCTGGAGGCAGAGGGGTAAAAGGCATAAACAGGAACCAAAACCAGGAAAATGTGTAGGAAGAAGGGAAAAGGTAAATACAAAAAACTTCAGGGTTGAGGCAAAATTTCACATTTTGTTTCTAGCTGGAAGGAACCTAAGATACTACTAAATCCAATATCCTGTAATTATGGAGAGGGAACTTTAAGAGATTAGAAATGAATAGAAATTAGCTAGAAACATTTACAGATGCAAAGTGAAGCAAGCTGAACCTGGAGAACTATATACACAGTAATAGCAACATTCTATAATGATCAATTGTGAATGACTTAACTACTTTCAGCGATACATAGATCTAAGACATCATTGGGATGAAAAATGCTATCCACCAGAAAGAACTATTGGAGTTTGAATGTAGATTGAAGCATACTATTGCCTTTCCTTTTCATCAAGGATACTCTTGATCTATGTGTATAAAGCATTTTTTATTCACAGTATTCATTCACTGTTGTTTGGGGATACAAAAGTAATTATTAAGTAAGTACTATTATACTGTTTCATATGTGTGCTTAAAATATTTAAAGAGAATAATTATCTGTATAATTAAATATATTCTTTTTTTTAATCAGACTCTTTAAAATTTTTTCAATAGTATTTTATTTTTCCAAATACATGTAAAGATAGTTTTCAGCATTCATTTTTGTAAGATGTTGTGTTACATATTTTTCTCCCTTCCTCTTTTGTCTGCTCCCCTCCCCAAGATAGCAAGTGATGTGATACAGGTTAAATATATGCAAATGAAATGCATTCTTTCATTTAAAAAAATACAGGTTGAAGCATACTATTTTTTACTTTGTTGTTACTTTTTTGTTCTGCTTTTCTTTTGCCACCCAGCTAATACAGAAATATGTTTTGCATGACTTCATGTGTATAATCTATATCAAATTGCTTGCCTTCTCAAGGATGAGTAAAGGGACAGAGAAAGAAAATTTGGAACTCGGAAAAAATTAATATCAAAAATTGTCTTCACATACAACTGAAAAAAATAAGAAATGGGGGCAGCTAGGTAGCGTAGTGGATAGAGCACCAGTCCTAAAGTGAGGAGTGAGTTCACATCTGGTCTCAGACACTTAACAATTCCTAACTGTGTGATCTTAGGCAAGTCACTTAACCCCAATTGCCTCAGCAAAAATAAATAAATAAATAAAATATGAAAAAAATAAGCCAAAAAAATTAGAGGATAAGTGACTTATCCAAGACCACCCAGGCATACATATATATGTATGTGTATATATATATATATATATCTTGTTTGTTTATAGTTGTTTGTAGGTTACCCTAATAGACTCTAAAATCCTTGAGAGTAGGAACTATCTTTTGCCTTTCTTTGCACAGTGGAACACAGCAGGTAATAAATGCACAGGTACTCTGAATCTAGTGCTCACTATCACTATAGAAATATTGTCATTACTTAAGAAAGAATCTGTTTTGTAAAAACATAATATCAAAAATAAGTAAGTGAATGGATGGATAGATAAGCAGATAAATGGATTAGTGTGAATAAATGGGAAAAAAAAAAGAAAATCTGGTTAATCCTAATAACATTTCCACAGATCTTTGTTTTCAGTTTGATAGGTAATGCCTTTAGCAATATAAATATTCCCTGCACAGGTACTGATAACACCTCCCTCTGCTGGTCCAGCTTATGCAAATTCCTTCCTGTAAATAGACAAGGCTCATCATCCACAAAAGTAGTCTTCTGTCCTTCTTAATATTTCCTGGTCACAAGAATCTAATTCCAGCAGTCCATCTGTTATCTCTGGCTCTTGCTAGCCCACCTCTTTCTAGCCTACAGTCAATCAATAAATCAATCAACAAGTATTAATTAAGCTCCCACTATATGCCAGAAGCTTCTCAAGACACTGCAAAGAAAAGAAATAATCCCTACTTGCAAGGAGCATTCATTCCAGTGGGGAAGACAAGAACATAAAAATTTGCTATACAGTAACGGCAACATTGTACAATGATCAATTATGATTGATTTAGCTCTTCTCAGCAAAACAATGATCCAAGACATTTCCAACAGACTTATGAAAGAAAATGCTAATTCACCTCCAGAGAAAGAGCTATGGACTCTGAATGCAGATCAAAGCATACTATTTTTACTTTGTTTTGGGTTTTTTGTGGCTTTCATCTTTTGTTGTGTTTCTTCTTTCACAAGATGATTTCTGTGAAAATATGTTTACATGATTGCATATGTATAACATATATTGCTTGCTGATTTGGGGAAGTGGGGAGGGAGGGAGAAAAAGACTGGAACTAAATTTTTTTTAAATTAATGTTGAAAATGTTCTTTACATGTAATTGGAAAAGATAAAACACTATTTCCAAAAGAAAAAAGTAATATATGCAACATAAAGTTTACAAATACATACAGACACAAAGTAGTTAAATATGAAGTAGTCCAAGGAGGACAAAGTTCTTTGTCAGTAGATTCAGAAGCTAATGATTAGAATTGGAAGAGACATTGAACCATCACCTGGTCTAATCCCTTTGTATTACAGATGAGAAAACTGAAGCCCAGAGAGTATATGTGAATTTGCCCAAAGTCACATGATCAGCAAATAGCATCACTTCAATATATAAACATTTCTTCTTTCCTTTTCCTTCTCTTCCTCATGAATTCCTAAAGAACTATAGAGTCTGAATGCACTTAGAAGAATACAATTTTCACCTTTTTTTTTTTCATGGTTTTTCCCTTTGTTCTGTTTCTTCTTTCACAACATGATTAATGTGGAAATATATTTAACTTGATTGTACATGTATATCATATATCAGAGTGCTTACCATTTTGGGGAGGAGAGGGGGAAATTTGGAATTCAAAATCTTATTTTAAAAACTATCTTTATATGTAATTGGAAAAATAAAATATTATTAAAAGGAGAAAAAAAGAATGTGAATTTCTTGAGAACAGAAACTTAGGTTTATATTTGTATTCCCCTATGCTTAGCTTAGTGCTTTACACATAGTAAGCATTTATCAAATTTATATATATATATATATATATATATATATATATATATATATGTGTGTGTCTAAATTTCTATATGTATGTATGCATGCACGCATACATGCATTCATGCATATTTCAGAAGGTAGAATTTGACCACAAGTCATTAGTCATTTTTGAATCATGGATATGTTTGGCAGTCCAGGGAAGCCTATAGACCCCATCTCAGAATATCATTTTTAAGTAATTAAAGGAAATCTACATTTCAGTTTGAGTGTAGTGAAAATAAAGATATAATATTTTTTCCCATCCTGGATGTCCTGAAATCTATCCCTGGATCCCTAGTGTCAAAGAACTCCTGTGTTAAATGAGTTAAAAGGTCCTCCCATATTAGAAAAGTCTTTTAAAGGTGCCCAGGTTTGTGCCAAGTTCTATATAGGGCATCAAAATATATAAGATATGATTCCAATCTTCAAAGAATTTATAATATTCTGAGACAGGCCATCATATCTGTACAAAGCATATTTGAGCTTGGTTCTATATTTCTGCTTGTTTCTTTGTGCTATGTATGTCCTTGGGTTCTGGATTTCTTCATTCTGTGGTTCTCCTCTCAAAGATGGAAAGGGGGAGTATCTCCCCATTTTTACTCTCCATTCCTTTCTAACCTTCTATTTGCCTTCTGGCCCAGTGGAAAGAGCACCAGCTCTAGAGGGAAGACTAGGTTCAAAACGTACCTCTGACTTCCTATGTGACTTTGGAGAACTCAACTAACTTCTTTATTTTTAAAATTATAGAGTAAGGGGGTGGATAGAGTACCAGCCCTGAAGTCAGGAGGACCTGAATTCAAATCTAGCTTCAGACACACTTCCTAACTGTGTGGCCCTAGGCAAGTTACTTAACCCCAAGTGCCTCAGGGAAAAAAAAAAAAAAAGATAGAGTAAGATCAGACAGCCTCTGAGGATCTTTCCAGCTCATTAACCCATGATTCTTTTGCTCCAATTTAAACCAATTTCTCTAGAGCAGAGATGTGCTTCTCCCTGCATAGAGAGGAAGGATGTATAAGGACTAAGATGGAAATGATGTCAAGTGGACTGGAGAAAGAAGATCATGGACAAGCAAACCTGGGGGGAAAGGATCTCTGGAAGACAGAGAAGAGAGTATTGTCAGCCCCTTTCATGATGGATCACAGCATCTGAACTGATCCCCCGCTCCTTGTTCCCCTATATCCTTGTCCAGCTGCCTAAGAAGGGGTTTGTAAGTTCCATGAGAATAAGAGCCATCTAAAATCTTTGTGTCACTAGTTTCCAGCACTGTGCCCTGAACATAGTAGACACTTTAAAAATGGTTTGGGATACCATAGAGGAATTCCTTGAGAAACCAAGGAGTGATTCCTGAGAATAGGTGCCTGGACAGAAGGGTAGAATGTAAAAAGTCCCTGGTCAGGGATTTTTCAACTTCCTCCAGGCAAAGAACCCCAAAGAAAGACATGGGGAGCTAGGTGTGCCCAAAAAGCTATCCCTGGCCATTCAACTAATGGGACTGGGCAGGCACTCAGTTCTCCTGCTAAATCTCTCCATATGGTTTCCTTACAGTTGGAAATTGGGCCAATTGAGTGGTTTTCTCTCCCATCTGGGGAGCCAGATGGACAGAAAAAAAAATTGAACTGGAGGGGCAGAGATTAGCTGCCTGGCACTGAGAGAATATGGAGGAAAGAAAGAAAAGGGAAGAAGGAAAGATTTTAAAAAATAAGGGAAGAAAAGGGAAGGTCAGAAAAAGAAATGAAAGAAGGGAAGAAAGAAGGGAGAGGAAGAGGGAGGGGAAGGGGAAAGGAAGAGAAGGGATGAAGGAAGAGAGTGAAGGAAGAAAGAGGAATAAATGGGAGATGAGAAGGATAGAGAAGAAAGGAGAGACAGAAAAAATGGAAAGGTAAGGAGACCAAGTTCCAAGTTCCTTCCCACTCCCAACCCACCCTCCTGAGTCTGAGAGTTTCCTCTCACTCACTATTAACAGAGAAGCCAACATAGGTATCATTCCATCAGGAATTCTTCATGAATCTTAACTGTTTTAGTGTATACAAATACAGGCAAACACACACACACAGCTCCATGATTCTGGAATCATAATTCACACAGGAAATATCTTAGATGTAACTTTCAAATCCTTTCTCTTAGGGACAAAAGTATTTCACATATACATACTCTTTCAATTGCTGACAAACAAATGTGGCTTGCTCATGTGCTTCCTAGCATATCACATGCAAACCCTCTCCTGTATTTGAATTTCTCCCAGAATACACTCTACAAAAATGCAAATTCTCAAAAACATGCATTACAGCCACCATAACTAATATAGGTAGGTATACATCACAAACACACATTCTAGGCAGAAGAGACTTGAAATCAATGAAAGAATAATGGTGGGAACTGACCTATTGTAATTGCCTCCTAATTGTTCCCCATGCCTAGAATGTGTCCCTGTTCCAATCCATTCTCTACATGGCTGCAAAAATAATTTTCTTAGAGCACACATTACTCTCCCATTCACTAAGTTCCAGGGCTCCCTATTACTTCTAAGATCCAATGGAAAGTTTTCTGCTTGACATTTAAAGCCCTTCATAAGCTGTTTCCAGCTTACCTTTACAGATTTGAAATCCATCACTACCCTTATGGATTCCACAATCTAAGCAAACTGGGCCTTCTTGCTTCCTTTAATGCCAGACATTCCATCTAGCACTGCCATGCTTTCATCTTAATACATGCTGTGCCCCATTCCCACAGTTGGAATGCTCTCTCTCTCCTCACCTCTACCCTAGAATCCCCAGTTTCTTACAAAATTCAGTTCACCAGATCCATTTCCCCAGGTGCAAAATTACCTTATATTTATTATATAAATAAGGAGGCTTGCCTAGATCTTGCATGCCAAGATCTCCCAACATGGAGGCACCCTGTGTTTTCCTTACCACTGAGGATTAGGATAGCTGCCTCTGTTTGACTATCTCCTTAAAAATGGTGAGATTGAGATGATCCCCTTTATATATCTCTCTAAGGTTCCTGAATACTTCTTGATTCCTCTAGGAAGTGAAGATACTGTAGAGTTCGCCCTCAGCTTGAGAGTCATGAACTGAACCTTGAAGGAGAGATACATTACTTCCTTTTACTATGTTCCAGAAATGGACCTGCAAGGAAGGTTGTTTTTGTTCTATTTTGTTTGTTCTTCTCAATTCTGTAGGCAATCCCCAGTGAGATTCCAGGAGAGAAATTGTGACCAGCCCAATAAGGAAGCCCTATGAAGACACAATACCTGGGACTTGGTCCATAGGAAATGATCTAAGCCATAAATTTAATTCCTTTCTAAATCTTTCCTTCTCCAAAAGCTTGAGATAGAAAAGGGAAGGGAAAGGGAATTAAGCCTCCCAGGTATGGGAGAACAAGTTTGTATATTTGTGATTATATCTTTTGAAGTAAAACTATTCAGTTAGTGAATAAATGGTCCTAGAATGTAGGGAATTCCCACCCCACCCCCAACAAGTAAGGGAACACCATCAGTGGGAGTTGGAACCAATTATGAAGAGGCTGAATAGACCTCAGACCTCTTTAAAGATAGTAGAGAATCCTGGAAAAGAGGCGAAATCTATCTGGCCTTCAGGCAGTGGGTAGCTAATGTTTAGATAGATTGAGAGAGAGACAGATAATCATATTTAACTCAGTATATGCTGTTTCCCTTAGTGGAATCTAAGCATCAGGGATGGTTTAATATTTGTCTTTGTCTCCCTGTATCTGACACATAGTAGGGTCTTAATATTTGTGGATTAATTGATTGATTGACTATAGAAGTTACCTAAGAATTTGAGGTAGGTCAACTTGATCATAGTCTATCCTTCCTCATCAACATGTCAGAGCTAAAAGGAGTCTCTCATTTTAAAAATAGAAACTACACCTCAGACTGGGGGTATGCTTTGTAAAGTGCACAGACTCACACACCAAGTCAGAATTATAACTCAAATCTTTTGACTTTTGACTCCAAGACCCCAGTTCTTTCCACTCTACCACACTGCCTCTCAAAGTAAGTTTATTATTTTATTGTTAATAAAAATAATCATGCTCCAGTAGAGTTGAGGAAAAGTTTTTATAGGTTCTACCAGGAGGTAGAGAGAAGAATTTAATACATATATGTTTTTGGAAGACCAGCCTCACTAAGTACTAAGAGGCTCATCGTCAGGAGTAGGCAGAAAGGGGAACAAAGTTACTAAGAATCAAAGTTTCTAATATCCTTAAACTTTTGCCACTGTAAGCATGAGATCATTGTCCAATAAGCAGTAAATACAAACCAGAGAATATGACTCCTATCCATCTGGACATTCTCATTCTAAAAGAAATCTGAAGAAAGAAGGAAATTGCCTTTAAATGGAAAGATGGTTCCCAGGCTCTCCTCAGTTCAATTCATCCAAAAAAAAAAAAAACCCATTTCTTAAGGACCTACTATATATCAGGCATTATGGTAAGCACTAGGAATAGATAGAAAGAGAGAAAAGGGAGGGAAGGATGAAGAAAGGGGAAGGAGTTTATAATTCAAAGGGGGACATAATATGCAAACAAATACATAAAAATACATAAAAAGCACTTAGTGAAGTTGTGAACTGATCTAACCAGTCTGGAGAACAATTTGGAACTATGCCCAAAGGGCAACCAAAATGTACACATCCTTTGATCCAGGATACCCAAAAAGGTCATAAAAATATGCAAAAATATTTATAACAGCCCCTTTTGTGGTGGCAAAATGTTGGAAATTGAGGTCATGGCCATCAATCAAGTTCAGGGAATGGCTGAACAAGTTGTGGTATATGAATGTAATGGAATAGTATTGTGCAATAAGCAATGATGAACAGGCCAATTTTAGAAAAAACCTGGAAAGACTTGTATAAACTGATGGAACATAAAATAAGCAGAACCAGTAAATTATCCTTCATTGTATCAGTAACATTATGTGATGATCAACTATGACTGATTTCTCAGCAACACAGTGGTCTAGGATAAATACAAAGGACGCATGAAGGAAAATGCTATCCATAACCAGACAAAGAACTGATGGACTCTGAATGCAGATCAAAGCATATTTTTTAAATTACTTTATTCTTTCTTATGGATTTTTTCCTCTTTTGATCCATTTCTTCTTTCACAACTGTAACTAATATGGAAATATATTTTACATGATAGTATATGCATAGTGTATATATATATACGTATATATATATATATATATATATATAAGCTATATCAAACTGTTTACCATCATTGGAAAAAAAGATGGGGAGGAAGAAAGAAAAATTTGGAACTCAAAATCTTATAAAAATGAATGCTAAAAATTTTGTTGACAAGTAAATGGGAGGGAAATACTATTTTTTAAAAATTATGGAATTTTAGTTGGGACTTAAGGAAACCAGGGAAGTCAATAGACAGAGTTGAAGAGGAATAGCATTTCAGAGATGGCAGACAGTCATTAGAGAAGCAAAGAAAGGAAATAGGAGAGTTGGACTCATTGTGCATTCAAAAGTAGTAAGGGACACAATTTCATGAGGGCATTTCATCACCTTTTCCTATTGTACTCTTAATGATAAAAGTCTGAAAAAGACCACCATGAAACTATCACAGATTTTCATTTAATCAAGAAGCATTTATCAAGAGCTTACTATATGCCAGACACTGTATTAGGCCTTGGGGATACAAAGGCAAACATGAAAGAGTCCTGCCTTCAAGGACTTTACATTCTATTGGAGAAAACAGCAGCGAAATATTAAATATATACAGAGTAAATATGATAGTTTTAGAGGGAAACACTGGGAAGGTAGAATCAATAAAGATCACATATAGGTGGTAGTATTTGAATGGGATCCTAAGGCAGAGAAGAGGAGGGAGAACCTTCCAGATCTGGAGGTGGAACATTAAATGAATTGGGCATGCATTAAATAATAGATATTACATATTCTTGTTATTATTTTTCAGTTGTGTTTTATTCCTTGTGACCCATGGGGTTGTCTTGGCAAAGATCCTGGAGTGGTTTGCTTTTTCCTTCTCCAACTCATTTTTATAGATGAGGAAACTGAGGCAAACAGGGTTAAATGACTTGCTCAGGATCACACAGCTAGCAAGAATCTGAGGCTAGATTTGAACTCAGGAAGATGAGTCTTCCTGATTCCAAGCTGGGTATTCTCTCCAGTGTGCCACCTGAAGCTATGTTTAATCAATGATCATATTGTCTGCCAGCTCAAGAAAGGAAGGAAGGAAGACAGAGGGAGATAATTTGGAGCTCAAATTTTTAAAGAAATAATTGTTAATTTTTTATATAACCAAGAAATATTTAATAAAATATTTAAATAATATTTTTAAAGCATAGAGATGTTAGATGAAATATCATGCATTAGGGGCAGCTAGGTGGTGCAGTGGATAGAGCACCAGCCCTGAAGTCAGGAGGACCTGAGTTCAAATCTGGTCTCAGACACTTAACATTCCCTAGCTGTGTGACTCTGGGCAAGTCACTTAACCCCAATTGCCTCAGCAAAAATCAAAAAAAAAAAAAAAAAAAAAAAAGAAATATCATGCATTAGAGATTGCAAGAAAGGCCATTTGACCAGGCTGTCATATAATAAACTCGTAAACTGGAGCCAGTCTATAAAGGGCTTTAAATGTCAAGCAGAAGACTTTATATTGTATCCTAGAAATAATAGGGAGCCACTGGAAGTTATTGAGCAGGAGAGTGACATGATCAGACCATCTGCTTTTTGAATATCACTTTAGTAGTGGAGAGACACTTGAGGCAAGAAGACAAATCAGACTGTTGAAAAGCAAATCCCCTTGGTCAAAAAACCCTCAGTTTCCTCAGCTGCTTAAAGAATTTTATAAGATCCTCTGAATTATATCAAAGTATAATTTGATGATAGATGACTTCAATACAAAGATAGAAAGAGAAGAGGATAAATATATATGTGTGTGTGTGTGTGTGTGCATGTGTGTGCATGGTAATATATATATATATGTGTATATATATATATATATATATATATGATTCAAGAGCAAGAATAAGTCAAAAGCTTGTAAACAACACCAAAATCTCACCTCTATCACAAATGCTTGATGTAAGAAAAGAATCAGTGTTGGACATGACACTGCAAACACCAAGAAACATAATTTAAAATGAAACATTATATTTTAACAGAATTGTTACTGATGTGGAGGTCATTCCTGAATCAGCTCTCTGTCTACATGGTGAAACCATTGACTTGATAGAGCAAAGATCAGAATTAACACAAAACCAGAAGAATAAAAATGAGAAATAGATAAGGTAGGCAATTAAAATGACCAACCTGACCTATTTAAACAAATTATTGACATCAAGAAATGGGAAATGGGTGGAGAAGAGGACATCAACCTTGATTAGAATAATTTCATTAAGAAGTTTAATCAATGTAAATGACATAACAAGGAAACAAAAAAGAGCCTTAAAAACCACCTCAATTTTAATTTTAATGTAGACTTCAGTGTTTTCATCTATAAAATGAGGAATTTGGAAGAGATGACCTTTAAGGTCCTTTGGAGCTTTAAATCTATGATCCCATGACTTTCCTTGCAAAGTGGAAAGAGCTGGCAGATAAAGTTTGTATCTGTTTAGAATATAAACTCGTTGAAAAATAGTATGGAGAAGAACAATGGAAAATTATGAACAGCTGTCTTACATTATCTTGAGAAGCAATGGAAGGAAAGCCAGGTTTGTTTGGTTTTAAAGTTTGTAGAATTAGAGTTCAAAAAGCTGTTAAAGTACATATATCCTTTAACCCAACTATACTGCTACTAGGACTACCCCTTCCTCTAAAGAGATCAAAGAAAGAAGAAAAGGGACTCCCACAAAAATGTTTATAGGAGCTCTTCCTGTGGGGGTAAATTGGAAGCTGAAAGACCCCTTATCAATTGAGGAGTGGCTAATTAAGTTAGGGTTTATGAATGTCAAGAACAGTTTCAAAGAAATCTGGGAAGATTTGCATGAACTGAAGCAGATAAGAGAGCTGAACCAGAACTTGCATTTGATAACAATAATAGTGCAAAAAAGACAATAACTTTGAGACTTAGGAACACTGATCAGCACATTGGAGCCAACAACAGTTCCAAAGAACTCATGATGAAATATGCAACCCACCTCCAGATACATAATAAACTCAACATGCAGACTGAGGCAAATGTTTTTGGTTTTGGCTTGAGGAAGGAGGTAGGAGTTATAAGTTGGAGATGGTTAATGCAGGAATTTGTTTTGCTTGACTATATAGGTTTGCTTGTTTTGTTTTTTGTTTGTTTTTTTTAGTGGAGTGGAAAAGAAAACTAATGCTTGTTAACTGAAAGAAGTAAAATAAAATAAAAATTATATTTTTAAAAGAAACAATTAAGAAAGTTTGGCTAAAGATGTAATTAAGTAAGCAACATCATCCTGGAAACATTTGGAGATGAAATTGAAAGGATATAATAAACAGATGAAGAATGGAGGAAAAAAATCAATAAAGGTTTTTATAACAAATGTTTTCCCATCAAGAACAATGGAGCTATTTAGGCTCCTTAACATTTGGACTCCTAAAATACAGTTCCAGATACATATATACATACATACACACACACACACATTATATATATATGCATATATATATATATTTAGGACTGAATTACCCTTCCCCCTAAAGAGATCAAAGAAAGAGGAAATGCTTTTTTCTTCCTTCCTTCCTTCCCATGTACAAAAATATAGGAACTTTTTTTGTGGTAGTAAAAAATTGGAAACTGAAAGGATCACTCTCAATTGGGGAGTGGCTGAACAAGTTAGGATACATACATACATACATATATACACATATATATGAAAGACACAAAGAGAGAAAGAGAGGAAATAGTACTTAAAAAACAAGGTTGATAGCGATAAATGGTCACAGAATATGAACAGGCAATTTTAAAAAGAAATCTAAGTTATCAACAGCCATTTTTTAAAAAAATCCAAAACACAAATAATTAGATGAATGGAAATTAAAATAACGCTAAGCCTAAACACCCATCAGATTGGCAAAGTTGGCAAAAAAGGAAAATGACAATGTTGGAGAGGCTAAGGGAAAGTAAACACATCAATGCATTGTTGGTGGAGCTATCAATTGATCAAATATTCTAGCAAATAATTTGGAATTATGCCCCAAATGCCATTAATCTGTTCATATCTTTTGATCTAGGGATACCATACTAGGCCTCTTCCCCAAAGAGATCAAAAAGGAAAAGGACTCACCCATATATGCAAAAATATTTATAGCTGTTCTTTTCAAAGTGACAAAACCAGTTAAGGAGATGCCCATCAAATGGGGAATGTCTTTCATATAGTGTATGAATGCAGTGGGATGCAAGCCATAAAAAATATAACAAAAGGGATTGTTTCAGAGAATCTTGAGAAGGCTTCAATGAATATTTTATACAATAAAATACAAATTTATGCAATAAATACAAATAGCTTTAAAGATTTAAGAACGCTGATCAATGTAATGACCAATCATATTTCCAGGAGACTAATGCTAAAGCATGCCACTCACTTCTTGATAGATGACAGACTCCAGACTAAGCATATTTGTTATAAGAATATAGTTTTTCCTTTTCTTTCTTTTTTTTAAACAGGGGAAAGGAAGGAAGAAAGAAAACAAGCATTCATTAAACAGCTACTGTGCACCAGGTTTTGTTCTAAGCACCTTACAAATCTCACTTACCTTGTTAAGGTAGGTGCTATAATTTTCCCCATTTTAAGTTGAGGAAACTGAGGCAGACAGAGGTTAAGTGACTTGCCTAAGATCACATAAGTTTCTGAGTTTGAATTTGAACTCAGGTCTTCCTGTCTCCATGGTTAGTGCTCTATCCCCCTGATAGATGATGGATTCTAGATACAGAATAAGACATTTATTTTCAGATACAGTTAATGTGGTCATTTGTTTTGTTTGACTAGACATATTTAGTTACAAGAATATGGTTTGAGCACCAATCCTGAAGTCAGGAGGACCTGAGTTCAAATCTGGTCTCAGACACTTAACACTTCCTAGCTGTGTGACCCTGGGCAAGTCACTTAACCTCAATTGCCTCAGCAAAAAAAAAAAAAGAATATGGTCTGATTAATACATTGTTGGTGGAGTTATAAACTGATTCAACCATTCTGGAGAGCATTTTGAAACTATGCCCAAAGTATTATCAAACTGTGTATACCCTTTGATACACCAGTGTTTCTACTGGGCCTGTATCCTAAAAAGATCATAAAGGAGGGAAAGGGACCCACATGTGCAAGAATGTTTGTGGCAGCCCTTTTTGTAGTGGCTAGAAACTGGAAACTGAAGGGATGCCCATCAATTGGAGAGTGGCTGAATAAATTATGGTATATGAATGTTATGGAATATTATTGCTCTGTAAGAAACGACCAGCAGGACGATTTCAGAGAGGCCTGGAGAGACTTGCATGAACTGATGCTTAGTGAAATGAGCAGAACCAGGAGAACATTATACACAGCAACAACAGTATTACATGATGACCAATTCTGATGGACATGGTTCTCTTCAACGATGAAATGTTTCAAACCAGCTCCAATTGTTCAGTGAAGAAACCCATATACACCCAGAGAGAGGGATGTGAAATGTGAACCACAACACATCATTTTCATGCTCTCTATTGATGTTTGCTTGCATTATGTTTCCTTTCTCTGATTTTTTTCTTGTAGATACGATTTTTCTTGCACAACAATGATAAATGTGGAAATATG
>JAJPUD010008531.1:19787-39618 GCA_023553655.1 Myrmecobius fasciatus | reverse complement strand
ACATGTAGTGGATTTCCTGCCATCTGGGGGAGGGGTGAGGAGTGGGAGGAGTGGGGGGGGGGAATTTGTACCAGAAAGCTTTGTAAGGGTTAATGTTGAAGAATTACCCATACATATTTTTTGCAGATAAAATAAAAAATATATATATAAAATTAAAAAAACAAAAAGCAATTGTGGCAGCAAAGTGACCTTCTGGATTGTATGCCAAGCCTTGAGTTAGAAGATTTGAATTCAAATTCAGTCTAAGACCTTACTAGCTGTGTCACTTGGACAAATCACTTAACCCTGTCTGCCTCAATTTCCTCATCTGTAAAATTAGCTAGAAAAGGAAATGGCAGACCACTCTGGAACCTTTGTTAAGAAAACCTCAAATGGAAAGGGCTCCACATGTGCAAGAATGTTTGTGGCAGCCCTTTTTGTAGTGGCTAGAAACTGGAAACTGAATGGATGCCCATCAATTGGAGAGTGGCTGAATAAATTATGGTATATGAATGTTATGGAATATTATTGTTCTGTAAGAAATGACCAGCAGGATGATTTCAGAGAGGCCTGGAGAGACTTGCATGAACTGATGCTGAGTGAAACGAGCAGAACCAGGAGATCATTATACACAGCAGCAACAATATTACATGATGATCAATTCTGATGGACATGGCTCTCTTCAACAATGAAATACTTCAAACCAGTTCCAATTGTTCAGTGAAGAAAGCCATATACACCCAGAGAGAGGGATGTGAAATGTGGACCACAACATAACATTTTCATGCTCTCGATTGATGTTTGCTTGCATTGGGTTTCCTTTCTCTGATTTTTTTTTTCTTGTAGATGTGATTTTTCTTGCACAACAATGATAAGTGTGGAAATATGTATACGTATATCCGACTTGTCAAGTATTTTAACATAATTAACATGTAGTGGATATCCTGCCATCTAGGGGAGTGGTGGGGAGTAGGGAGGAAAAATTTGTAACAGAAAGCTTTGTAAGGGTTAATGTTAAAGAATTACCCATTCATATGTTTTGCAAATAAAAAAATAAATTAAAAAAAAAAAGTTGCCTCCCTGTTACACTTTGCTGCCTGCCTGGGAAAGGAACTTTTATTGTGGTAAATGTTTCTAAACATTCTTGTGATTTTCTCTCATAAATATGTGTCTATGAAACTCCTGGGCACTGACCCCCTAAGTCTTGCACTGGCAGGGTTCAGTCGCTGGCCAGCTAAATAAATGCTCTTAAAATCCAAATTAAAAAAAAAAAAAAAAGAAAAGAAAAGAAAAGAAAAAAAAACCCTCAAATGTTCATGAGCTGAACAACAATATTATCATTATTAGATATGATTATTATTTTGTTCTTCACTTGTTACCAATTTGATTACCCTATGGAAATACCCCTGAGATTAATATGTCTGCTTGCTCTATATTTCCTTATCAGGCAGATGCAGAAGACATAGAGTAAGCCTGTTTGTCAAAATGAGCCAATCAGGAGCCTGAGCCAAAGTCTTGCTCACTTCCAGAGGTCTTTGCTGGCTGACCTTGATGAGCTGGTCCAAACTGACTAAAATCACCCTTGTGGTCAACTGTTCTTGCAAAACATCCTGTTTCTATATCCACTTGTTCCTGCAAAGATTGCCCCTTCTTTTTCCTAACCTCTCCCTAAACTTCTCTTTTGTGGTTTTCAAGCATATATCTCCCTTCTCTCCTCAGTTATGAGCTCCTTTGTAGTGTCTCAGCACTAGTGTCTGATTTTCCTCCTAACAAAACTTTTCTGCTTTCAATCCATCTTGGACTCCTCTGCATTTTGAGGAGCGGACTTCCCCGGGGTGATCCCCTGCTCTGGATACCTTCCATCATATTAAAGTCTTTTTTAAACTGTGGTGTCCAAAACTAAGCATAGTTCTCACAGAATACAGAAGAATTATCATCCCCTTATTCCTGTCTTTCATGATGGAGTTTTTATTTTAGCTGCATTAATCACATTACTGTTTTGGCTGCTGACGTATCAAGCCTGAAGTCCAACAAACACCTAGATCTTTTTTCAAACTGATGCCTTAATAAAATCTCCCTCAACCTGTACTCATGAATCCAATTTTCTGAACCCAAGTATAAGATTATACACATCTTTATTGATGTGTATCTCTATTGATGTATATTTCTATTGATCTACTTCTACTGATCCCTAATCTTATTAGATTCATCCCAGGGTTCTTCCCATAAAATCTATTCTTGTGGATTTTTTGTTTTTTGTTTTTTTTTTATTTCTGGTTTGGTCATCCAATTCATTTACTAGCTCATTTAGCTTTGTGTCATTTAAAAACCTGATAAGGGTAGTATCTCTCTGTATCCAAGTCATTGATAAAAATCTAACACAGTACAACTCCCTATGGAACTCCAGCCAAATTCACATAGAATCATTAATGGCCACTTTAAAAAAAAAAATCTTATCTTATTCCAATTACATGTTAAAATAATTTTAACATTCATTTTTAAAAATTTTGAATTCTTAATCTTTTCTTCCTCTCCATTCTTTTCCCTTCCCCCATCCCTTAGACAGTAATTTGATATGTTATACATGTGCAATCAGGCAAAACATCTTTGAATATTGTAATGAACATTTTTGATTAGGACACAGAACCAGGTCCAGATCATTTAGTCCACCTCTCTCCAAATCCTCCACAGAAACGCCATGAAATACTTTATTATAAAATACTTCACTAAAATTTAAACTATATCCACAGCATCCCTCATTCCATCCAAAAAGGAATGGAGTAGAGCATGCTGGCTCTTTGTAAACACTGCTTCCTTTTCTAGAGGTTCACTAACCATCCCTCTAAAAATGGATTCTCAGTTTTTCCAAGAATCCAAGTCCAGCTCCCTGGCATCTAGTTTGCAGACTCTAAATCTTTTCTCCACCCTGTCTACCTCTTTAAAAGAAAAAATTCTTTGCCTTTCTCTTAGTTTTAGCTCTTTCCTCCACACCACGATCTTCACAATGTCACTAATTTCTATCACAACTAAGTCCTTGAGATATGTTAGTCTGTGCATTAAACTGCTCCCTATTTGGCTGGAGATGGTAGCCCATAATTATCAGGAGGCTGAGGCTGATGGATCTCTTGAGTTTGGGAGTTCCCAGCTACAGTGGATTATGCTAATCAGGTTTCCTTACTAAGTTAAATCATGCACTATATTGCCTAAGGAGGAGTAAACCAGCTCAGGACAGAAACAGAGCAGATCAAAGCCACAAAGCTGCTAAAGAGTGAGTGAGACTGGCCGGTGAGTAGCTCCTGCACTGGATAGAGGCCTAGTCTAAAAAAAAAAAAAAAAAAAAAATCACAGAAATGCAATTACCAAAATATTTTTTTCCCTTTTAAAAAAAAAAAAAAGTTGATTAAGGGAGCTGGATGATAAAACACCAATTCTAGAGTCAGGAGGATCTAAGTTTAAATTCAGTCTCAGACACTTTACTATTTGATTGTGGAGCACCAGCCCTGAAGTCAGGAGGACCTGAGTTCAAATCTGGTCTCAGACACTTCCTAGCTGTGTGACCCTGGGCAAGTCACTTAACCCCAATTGCCTTAGCAAAAAGCAAAAAAAAAAAAAAACTTGATAACTATTTGATTGTGGGCTAATCATTTAATCAGGATTGCCAAAAAAATAAAATAAAATAAAATAAAATGGACCCCAGATTAAGAATTCCTAATTTAAAAGGTGCATCATAGGGAAAGGATAGTGTTCCCCTCATTCCACTGAGGGGAATGTCCAGCACATCCTCTCTTTTTGACAGTCCTCCTTTCCCAGGATGAATTTTCACTGTTCAAATGGCTATAGAACCCTCAACACAAAATCCTCCAGGAAACCTTCTGGAACTGAGTAAAGGCCAGCAAAAACTCTTCTGGACCTGCATAACCTGGCTGGAATTGGAGCCGTTCCAACTGCTCTCTCCTCCCCTCTCCTAGGCTCTCACCCCAGGCCAATCACACATTTATCCCTAACACGAATATGATGTGAATATTTTACAGTCGTAACCTGATATTGGTTTCCTGTTGGTATTATGCGGTCTGTGCATCCTTTCCTTCTGTAACCTTGTGCATTCTCTCTGAGTCAAGTATATTTACGTCAGTGTGTCTGACTTACACAACACTCTCCAAGGACAAAGTCCATTGCTGAGCACTCATTCATTCAGCCAGTCAGTCCACTTACTCAACATTAACAAAACACCTACTCTGCACCAAGCATGCGTGGAGGAGAGATAGAGTAGTATCTGTCAATGTGTCTGGAAGACAGAACTTACATAGAACACAATTCCCAGGATGTAGCTTTTCTCCAGCTCTTTTACAAAGGAAGGAATGGGGATTAACGACTTTTACTACCAGTCCAAGGTCACATAAGTGCCTGAGTATCTCATATTCAAATGCAGATCCTCAGATTCCTGGTATTCAACAGCAAAACAAGGCAGTTAGTGCAAACATTTTTTATGTGTTTCAGTCATTTCAGTAATGCCCAACATTTTTGTGACCTCATTTGGGGTTTTCTTGACAATGATACTAGAATGATTTGCCATATCCTTTTCCAGTTCATTTTACAGATGAGAAAACTGAAGCAAACAAGGTTAAGTGACTTGCCCAAGATCACACAGCTAGTGTCTGAAGCCAGATTTGAACTCATGAAAATGAATCTTCCTGACTTCAAGGCCTGATGCTTTATCCACTGTATTATCTAGCTGTCCTGTCTAGCACACTGTAAGCACTTAATAAATACTTCTTAATTGATATATGATTAGGCACTCAAGTACAAGGCTCTAATGATAGGTCACATTTATGTAGTACTCTATAGCTTACAAAGCACTTTATGCACATTAACTTAGTAAATTGTCACAATAATCCCTAGAGTTAATTATCCCCATTCTGTCAATTAAAGAGATTGAAGGTCAGAGGACTAAATTGGCTACTAAATAGCATAGGAATAGTCACACAAGTTTTCGAACTCCATTTCTTTTATATGAAGGATGTTCAAAAAAGGAGATTTCTGTCAACTGCCATGGTCAGGTGAGTTTACGAGGAACAGGTAGGACTTGAAAAGGCCTTGATGGTTGGAGAAAGTTGGGGGTAGCAGCAGAGGAGGTCAAAGGGAAGACATTCCAGATGAAAAACAGCATGAGCAAAAGCTGAGAGCAAAAATAAAAAGAAAGAAGGAAACAGGAGAATAGGGATGAAACTAGCTTGATTTGCACAAGTAATTATAAGCAAGGATGTAGGCAGAAAGAAATTTGAACAGGATAGAAAGACATTGTAGTTAGCTTCATATTACTGGATTTTTAGGTAAAGAATTTGGGCATTTATTTAAGAGTGGTTCTGTGGTATCTTAATAATTGTTGATCTCTAAAGTTACAGAATTACAGGATATAAAAAATGGAAAGTGTTCAACTTTGTCATTTCATAAAGCTCCTCAAAGGTAAAGATTTATCTTTTGCCTTTCTATGTATCCCAGTACCTGGCACACAGTAGATATTTAATAAATGCTTATTGACTGACTGACAAAGGAAAGAACTGAAGCTCCAATAGAGGAAGTGGTTTATCCAATTAATGATATTTACTGAATGTTGACTATATACCAGGCATTGATTGTGCCTATAATCTCTGCTTAGCCTTGGAGATTAAAAAAAAAAAAAAAAAAAAAACTGAAAGTCTCTGACCTCAAAGAGCTTGCATTTCACAGAGAAAAAAATCTTTCCACAGATAAGTGAATATACATACATACACACATGTAAATGGATGTGCATTGTGTACACATGTATATTTATTGTATAAACATGTGTGTATGCATAAAGTCATATGTATCTATACATAGACATATGCATGTATACATATATACATACATGAGGAAAGCTTGGTGGTGCAATAGAAAAATCACTGGGCTTAGAATCAGAAAAACTCATATCCTTGAGTTCAAATGAAGCCTGAGCAAGTCTTTTAACTGTTTGCTCCAGTTCCTCATCTATAAAATGAGATGGGGAAGGAAGTGACCAACCACTCCAATATTTTTGCCAAGAAAACCCCAAATGAGGTCACAAAAATCATACTGGACTAACAAACAATTGAACAGATATGTATGTGTATATTGTGTTACATACATATGTGTATATATGTTATAAAACTATAGGATAATATAATTTGGGGAAACAACAAGGTAAGGGAGATGGAAAGGAAGATCAGGAAAACCCTCATAAAAGAGCTGGTACATGAGCCAAGCTTTGATACTAAGGATTTTACTAAGACCCAGGAAGTGAGGAGGAAGTATTATCTAATCATGCAAATAGCAATCCAAGGCTCCATAGTGAATTAGTAGCAGAGTGAGGAGACTAGAAGCCAAAATCTTCTTACTCTTAGTTCAACCGTTTTTCCAATACATCATGATACCTTAATAACCCTTCATTTTATACTGTTAATATTTTACTGTGTTAGGTATAACTGTACCTTTCTGCAATGGAGAGGGTGGGAGGGGTAAGATAGGGACAGAAGAATTAGCCCTTTGGAGTAAATCACTGGCTTACCACTGTTATACATTTTGAAGAAAGTGTTATGGATTTTTTTTAATGGTTATTCTTACAACCTGTGGTAATTGCTGTTAAACATCTGCTTGTAGTTAAACCTGGAATGGTGAAATTAAACTATTTTAAAATCATGGGTCATTTAGGGTAGATTAGATCCATCCCCACAGATTTATTTTTGGCTTAGTTTAGTCTGTATTATGAAATGATGAAGGGAATAATGTTCATCAAGCTTGGAAAAACCTGTCAACATTTTTGTTTAGAATGTTTAGTTTGAAATTGTTTGATTAATTTTAGAAATACATTTAAGATTTTAAAATAAAAATTAATTCTGTTCTAAATAGATAAATGATGACCCTGCATCCTGGTATGGTAGAAAGAGTATCTGACACCTAGTTCATCTCCCTTCTCCCATTCCAGTACTAACTTATTATGACATTGTGGGTTGCTGTTCCTCACACATTACATTCTACCTCTGGTCTTAGGCCTCTCTTTGCACAGTTCTCCAAACTTACTGTGAACCATGAACCAAATCATTTAACTTCTATGGATTTTTTTCCCCATTCCTCATCCATAAAATGGGGATAATAGCACACTATCTCACAATATTATTAGGAGAGAGCTTTGTAAACATGAAAGCATTATAAAAATGACTTATCATTACTTTAATTGTTAATATCCTCACTCCCTTCACTCAACCTCCTTTTTGCCTCTTGCATTAGTGGAATCCCTAGAGCAAAGCCCCTGAATCTTTAACAGGGGATAGTTGCCAAGTAAGAAAGTCTGCTGTGGTCAGAGAGGCTAGAGGGGAGTGAAGGAAACTGATCAGTGCAGCTGTAGTCAGATCCTTAGAGCTCCCAAGAGGACCACTAGCCAGAGAATAGTCAATAGTATAGGGAGAAAAAGGAGGGTCACCCACTGGAGGCCTGATCCTGGGGTTCCTGGCCAAAGGTCCAGTCAGCAGTCATATCTAGCTAAGCTACGAGCCCTAATGTCGAGAGCTGGAGCCAGAAGGGTAGCCAGATCAGCTTTCTGGAGCAGAGAGGGGTGATAGGTGAGAACCTCAGGGACTGAGAGACATATCTAAGCCTACCTCCTCATAACATCACTCTACAAGTTACTGGTTCTGGCCCTAGTCACTGTAGGCTTTAGTTATACTATACAGTCAGCTCTCAATCACCCATGAATTTCTGAACATCCAATCCCTCCTTAAATTTTGGACTGACCCTGCTGTCCCTGGAAGTGAACCTAAGTGAGGTAGGAGTCCAGGCTAGTGAGAAATCTGAGTGTAAAAATAACTACATTCCAAAACTGAAAGAAAAATAAAAGAAATTGATTCAATTAATTTATAATAGTAATAGCTACCATTTACATATGTATTTGTATGTATGTCTATATAGACACAGAGATGCACATATACATATATATTACATACATGTAAATGTGTATATATGCATGTTTCTGTGTGTATATGCAGTTAGTTCTTCCACATCTGGGAGTTAGAGGCACAGTGCCACCACAATTTGGAAAATCTGCATAAAAATTTTTGTCCCTCCTTTCATACTAGAGAAGAAGTCTGAATCATTATGGTATTAAAAGATAAAATATGTTGATATTATATAATACTACAGATATATTTTATGCATTTCTGAGTTTCTAAACTTCTGTGTCATTTACACAAAACTCCCCAAAAATTACCATTTAATTTCTTATGTCAATCCCCAATACATTGAAATAGTGATGGGAAACTTATGATGTGGAAAAGATAGCTGTGTGTGTGTTGCTTTGCAATCACTACACACATGTTATCTCATTCAATCAACAAAAACCTATAATATATAAGGTACTAGGCCTAAGCACTGGGAATAAGACCAAAGAGCTTCCCCTAAGTGCACTTTAAATAGAGTTCTATTTGCAAGAAAACATAAAAATAAAAATAAAAATTGTGAACATAGTTATTTGTTGGTCTAATCCCTCCAACTATTTCTTAGGGTCAGTACTCCATTTCCCATCTCCATGCTTTTGCTCTTACTGTCATACTCATCTTTCAAAACCCCTAGTGTTCCCTCAAAGCTCATCTCAAGTTCTACCTTCTACATGAAGCTATTACAGATACTCCTCAGCTGCCTCAATTGATTTTCCCCAAAATTACATGGAGAGAGAGAAAGTGGTAGAATGAATAGAAGAGCAGCCTTGGCATCAGAAAGTCCTGGATTCAAGTGCTGCTCCTGCTCCATATTAACTGTATGTAGTCATTTGACTTCTCAGAATTTCAGGCAACTCTATAGACTATAACTTGTATGGAAGGAACTGATCTATGTAGGTAAAGGGAATTAATTACCTATATCAATAAAATTACATGGTCAGCTCCATCCCATATTTACTATTACTACTACTACTACTACTACTACTACTACTACTACTACTACTACTACTACTACTACTACTACCTCTTTTCTTTCTCCCTCTTTTCCTTCTTTTCTCCTTCTCCTTCTCTTTCTTTTCCTTCTCCTTCTTCTTGTCAAATTGTTTTTCAGTTGTGTATGACTCTCCATGACCCCATTTGAGATTTTCTTAGCAAAGTGATTTGCCATTCCCTTTTCCAGATCATTTTACGGATGAGGAAATTGAGGCAAAACTGATGCAAATTAAGTGACTCACCCAGGATTACACAGCTAATTGTCAGAAGACAAATTTGAACTTCCTGACTGCACTCAAGTGCTCCAATATATATACTTACAAATATACAGCTCTGTCCCCCAATAGAATATAAGGTCCTTGAGCACAGGGGACTGGATCATTTTTTGTCTTTGTATCCACCATGCCTAAGACACTGCCAAGCACGTAATAAGTACTTGCCTGATGCCTCTACTTTTAGTTCCTTGAGGGCAGGGACCCCCAAATGAGGTAACATGTAAAAGCTCTTTGCAAAGTCCAATCAATCAATACTAACAATAGCTATCAATGCAAGCATGTGTTACTCATTCTAACAGCATATAAATTCTATTATTTTTACCTTAAGCTTTTATATTCCATTCTAAACCTTATCTTTCCCCCAATATTAACACAGAGGCAAAAGTAAAGGACCAAGGAGCAGCTAAGTGGTACAGTGGCTGTATGACCATGGACAAGTCACTTAACCCTGATTGCCTCAGTTCCTCATCTATAAAATGAGTTGGAGAAGGAAATGGCATATGACTCTAGCATCTTTGACAAGAAAACCTCAAAATGACTGAACAACAAAAAAAGGAACTATGATGTTTTAAATTTTTGTAAGTTGACTCCTTAAGCCAGCCACACTTAGCAAGTTGGAGAACGGTAAAGAAATTCTGTTCTACAGCTCTGCAGAAAATAGGTATATAATGAATGTATGTTGAATGGATGAATGAGTGAATAAATGTGATCTTTCAGGAATATTTCTCTTATATAATGCAAAATATGTCAGGTTGCTTTTAACCCTTCCTGTGAGGGGACACTATGGGAGGGATTTCTTGAAATATTAGTTTTGGAATGGAAGTCACCAGTCAGGATAACAGGATAATAGGTTCCCCAAAGTGCAAAGTGGTTATCAAGGAAGAGATGAGTGGAGGGAGAAAATGGAGAGAACAATGAATATAACATAACAGAATGTACAAAACAAACACACACACATGCAAATGTGTGCACTCATGCACATAGGCATGCACACACATACATAGATTCTAGAAATACCAGAGCATTATTAAAATTGGCTTGCAAGTCATAACTTATAAAGCAAAAGAAACATCCTTTCAAAAGTGTTTATAAGACCCATCCGAGACATTTGGAATTCTACATCAGTTTAGTGTTATCTCTTGTATCTCCCACCAGCTTGGTTTTTCCTTTGTATTAACTCTGGTGTTTGCCCTTTCTCTCCTCTGATACCACCCTGGTGCAAGACCTCATCACCTCCTGCCTGGGTTGTTGCACTCATCAGGATTGTTCCTTCTGCTTCAAGTCCATCTTCCACTCAGCTACCAAACTGATCTTCCCAAAGCACAGGTCTGGCCCTCTCCTCATTCAATAAACTCTAGTGTCTCCTTCTTAGTCACAGAATCAAATATAAAATCCCTTGTTTGACTTTGAACACCAAATCATAATATGGCCCTTTCCTACACTCTACTTCCCTCCATTTATTCTGTGTTTTGGTGACATCAGCCTCCCTCTCATTTCTCTTACGGTTTATAACCCTACCTCCTAATTCTGAGCATTTTCTGTGACTGTACCCCATGCCTGGAATTCTCTCCCTCCTCATCTTTGCTTTCTGACTTCCTTCAACAAAAATCTAACCTTCTTTTTTTATTATTAATACTTTTTATTTGCAAAACATATGTATGGGTAATTCCTAAACATTAACCCTTACAAAGCTTTCTGTTACAAATTTTCCCCCCTACTCCCCACCCCTCCCCTAGATAGCAGGATACCCACTACATGATAATTATGTTAGAATACTTAAGTCGAATATATGTATAGTTATTGCCACACATCATTTTTTTGTTCAGGAGAAATCGTATCTATAAGAGAGAATAATCCGATAAAAGAAATACAATGCAAGCAAACATCAATAGAGAACATGAAAATGTTATGTTGTGGTCCACATTTCACATCCCTCACTCTGAGTGTATATGGCCTTCTTCACTGCACAATTGTAATTGGTTTGAAGCATTTCATTGTTGAAGAGAGTCATGTCCTTTAGAACTGATCCTCATATAGTCTTGTTGTTGCCATGTACAACGATCTCCTGGTTCTGCTCAACTCACTCAGCATCAATTCATGTAAGTCTCTCCAGGCCTCTCTGAAATCATCCTGCTGGTCGTTTCTTACAGAGCAATAATATTCCATGACATTCATATACCATAATTTATTCAGCCACTCTCCAAATGATGGGCATCTACTCAGTTTCCAGTTTCTAGCCACCACAAAAAGAGCTGCCACAAACATTCTTGCACATGTGGGGCCCTTTCCTTCAAAAATCTAACCTTTTAAAAGATTTTCCTGATTCACCCTTAATACCAATGCCTTCCCTTTGACATTCTCTTCACTTGCATGTCATGGAATCACCTATTTCATGTCATGGTCCTCTTTGAGAATGAAGGACAAATAACAACCTCATTCCCTTAATTCTAGTGCCTTCTTTGGGATTCTCTCTAATCTACACCGAATATATCTTGTTTGCCTATAGTAGTTTGCATATTGTCTTCCTGATTAGATTGTGAGTTCCTTGAAAGTAGAGACTATTTGAGTTTTGCCCTTCCTCGAATCCCAAGTGCTTAGTACAGTGCCTGGCACATGGTAGGTAGTTAATGAATGCTTGTTGATTTGATTATGTACCTTCACCAAATTATAGAAAAGATGAAAAACTTCCTATATAGTACACGCTTACCTATGCTAGTTCTTTCACCATTCTTCAACTCACCTCTCAGTTCTATATAGTGCTAGGACAAAGAATATTTTCTGTTGGAGCAAAAAGAGTTGAAGGTTCTTGGACAGTAACAGTAAAGAGAATCTGACTGCAGGGAAGAAGCAGTCCAACCCCCTCAACCAGGGGAGTGCAGTGGAGGGGAAGCAAGTAAGACCAGCCTGTGGAACCCGAGGGTCCCGGCCATCTACACACATACACACACACACACACACACACACACACACACACACACACACTGGAGAACAAGGAAATGCTGGACATATTCCCCCAGAAGGCAAGCCCCTGCCCATGTGGGTGCCTTGGGACAAAGTCCCATTCACCTCCTTCTGAGAGTTCTGACCCTAAGATTCTCTTTGTCCTTTGCCCACTGTATTCTACCTGCTTCTTTGGTGCCTGCGTGTCATAAAGCTAGAAAAGATCAGAGCACAGTTTTACAGCATCAGGAAGGGACCTTTCAGATCAACCTAATCCAAACTACTCATTTTACAAGTGAGGAAACTGAGGTTTGAAGAGTGGGGAGGGAACTTGCCCAAGTTCACACAGGTAGTGACAGCACTGATAAAGGAACTCAGGACCTCTAATCAGATCACCTGCTTCTACAGCCTACCATCATAGCCCTTCCTTGGAGTGAAAGGACAAAAATAGAAAAAGAGAGAGAGGGGGGGGGGGATGGCAATTCTCTTTCCCTGCAAACTAAGTGAGTACCTTCCTTACTTCAGATATTAGGGATGATTTCAGGTCCACTACCTCTGCTTGCAGATTGTTCATATTTAGACTTCATGGTGGGGGACTGTTCTTCCTTCTCCCTACCTCCTGCCTCTCAAAAAGTCCTCTTGAAGGTTATAGGGGAAGTCTTTGTAAGTAAAGGCTTTAGAGTAATAAGGAACCCCCACCTCAATCATTTATCTTCCTCTTACACCTTCTCCCCTCTCTCAGTTTTCTCCCAGCTCAATTAACTCTCTAAATTACCATTGGGGAATTGGGAGAATGAGCTGGAGCAGTAGAAAGAGAAGGGGGAAAACCACACCCACCACAAGGCAGTTAGAAGTAATTTCCATGTGGGTCCTTTCTCCCTTACCCATCCTAAACAATGTATGCGGAGAGGTTGGTCCTTTCTTCCAGGAACAACAGAACCAGCTACAAAAATACCCACTCTGCATAAAAGGCATGTGCTTGTCTTTAGCTTATAAAAAAAGAAAAATGAAGAAAGAAAAAAAAATGAGAGAGAAAGGGAGAAAACAAATGCTTAGGAAATCAAGTGGAAAAAAATCTACATTAGAGGGAAGCATTAAAGAAACAGATTTCAATGAGTTTAACTAGAGGAGATGAGAGGAGGAAAATGGCAGTAGGCCTGCCTCATACAGTGGCTCTGGGGGAGAGAGGATGGACCAAGGGAATCTTCCCAAGGATCCTCTGGGATCAAGACCTTGGTGTACCTATCTACCAGGGACAAAATTGTGGCCAACCTGGAGAAGTGGACCTTCCTTCTTCAGAGACCTTCCCCCACCTTCCATTTTCATGTCCCCCTCCTCCCTTTTCATCTTTTCTCTTTTCTTCTCTGCCCCCATTCCTACCCATTCATTGATGCCCCAACAGACCCCCTTTCTAGCAACAAGGTACAGCTGCAGACTGAGTGTTTGGCTGGAAGCCAGGAAAAGCTAAGATTGAATCCCAGTTCTTCTACTTCCTATTTAAGTGATCTAGAGCAAGTTATTTTCCTTCTCAGAGTTCAGGTTCCCTTACTTGTCAAAATGAGGGTACTGAACTAGTTGCTCTATAAAATTCCTTTCAACTCTAAATCCTAAAACTGCCATGCTCTACCTCCCCCTCAGTCCCTCAATCAAAATCAGCTTTTGAAAAGGACTAGATATACCCATTTACACTAAAGTTTAAGTGACAGAGAAGAATTAATGTATGCAGTTCTTTCTCCTCCCTACACCCCACCACCACCACCAATTCCTCTTCATTTACATTTCAACAAAGTACAAAATCTTTGTGCCCAATAGTTATCTACATTGGTCCCATCCCTTTGAAAAACTCCAAGAAGCTCCAAGAAACAAGAATAATATCTTATCTAAAATTTGGGTCTTCCAGGGCTACTGGACACTATAGAGCCTTAATAAGTGTTGCATGAAAAATGAATGAATGCATGCATGAATGAATGAATGTTCCAATGCTAGAGATATAGGCATCTACCAAGAGACAGGAGAATATATTTGGAGGAAGAAGAAGATGTCTCTGGCCTCTGACCTCTTAAATTCCACCCCAGGAATAGTGTCTGTTCTATCCACATGCCATAAGTCATCCCTTTCAAGCCAAATAAAAAAGGGGTGTGGGGGGGTCACTTCTCAATCATCTTATTTATCTTCCTATCTTGGCCTCTTGACAGCTCAAATACTAGTCATGTGTGATAGGATCCAAAACTGAGTCACAATATGGAGTCTGTATGGCTCACAATTTCCACACATGGAGAGCCCTATGTGAGAGGAAGGGATATGAGCAGAGTCCCCTGGAGATGGGGAATGTCCAAAGGAAAGACAGACTCTGCCTCTCAGAGAGGACCATAATTTGCATTGGGTGGCAGAAACGGTGTGAGTTAAGGTTCTCAGGAAAATGGAAGCAAAGAATCTGGGTATGTGAAGAAATGGAGCCCCAAGAATCATGTTCTCCTGTCCCTACCCCAGACCTAGGGCTGTCAGTCCATCCTAGATGTTTTCCTCCTATGGTTTTTTCCTTTTTCACATGGAGAGTGTGCTGTATTTGGAGTTAGAAAACTTAGGTCTTCCTTACTCTAAGGCCACCTCTTTGAATCCCATCTCTTCTACAAACTGTATCTCTGGGCAAGTGATCTTTCTCTGAGCCCGTTTCTTCATCTGTACACTACAGGGAGTAGACTTGATTATCTTTCAGATCCTTTTCTGAAATGAACTCCTCACTGATCTTTTCCTGTTCTGAAGGGGAAAGCCCTTATTGTCTTTGCCACTCATTCTCTGCTTAGCTCATATTGACTTGTGGCAATTCTCCCTGATATTTTATCTCATTTCAACTCATGCTTTGTGGTTAGAGAGAGGCAGAATATAGAGGGAACTGAGCAACTATCTTAGATTCAGGAATACTTGCATGCATTCTGTCTCTGACACTAGCGGGGAGACCACGGACAGCCCCCTTAACCAGTCTTGAACTTCAGGCAGCTCTAAGTTGTGATTTGCATAGATGGAGAGGGTCCTCACCCCAACAAAATGTAATTTTCTGTGTATTCTATAGAAAGGGAATTTGGACGAGATAATCTCCAATGAACCACAAGGTAAACTCTGTCTTCTCTTTCCAACTAGTTTATAAGCTCTGGAGAGCACCTTTGAGTCTTACAAAGGACTTTCATTACCAAGTTTTGGAAGAAGTAACAATGGCATTGGGGCTACAGCTCATCTTCGAATAAGGAAGACTGAGATTCAAATTCTGTCCCAGGTACTTAATGGGATAGCCAGGTGATAAAGTGGATAGAGTGCTGAGCCTGGAGTCAGGAAAACTAGAATAGAGCTCTAGCCTCAGATACTATATGACTTTAGGCAAGTTACTTAATCTCTGCCTGCCTCAGTTTCCTGTATTGTAAAATGGGAGTCATGATAGTACCCACCTTTCAGAGTTGTTGTGAAGATCAAGTGAAATTATATTTGTAGTGTTTGTTTAACATACATTAATAAATACTTGTTCCCTTTCTCCAATCCTTACTGTTTACGAGGTGGAAAAGTTACTTTAACATTGTGTCAGATTTCCCATCTATAAAATGGGGATAATACCTAACTTAAAGATTTATTATGGAGGAAGCCAATGGGATAATGGTTGCAAAACACTCCACCCACTTACAAATCTCTAAAAATGTCTGTGTCTATTTTTGACAAGACTCTCTCTAGCTGACCATCGTAATCATAGCCAGCCAGAATTTATATATCACTTTAAGTTTTGCAAAGCATTTCACAGTAGCCCAATACCCCAGAACCAGAGAAAAGTGTAGAAGGAGCCACAGGTATCCCCTGCCAGAGGTAGTCTTCAACAGATGTCAGAGCTGAGAGGGTCCACACGAGTCCTTCAGTCCCAAAACATCATTTAACAAAGGAAGAAATTCAAGAGATTCAAGGAAATCAAGGAAATAAAGTGAGCATTTCTAAAGTACTTGGAGATTTGCACATTTTTCTCACACCCCTGTGAGGTGGTGGTATTGCAGAAATTACAATCCCCATTTCACAGATATGGAAACTAAGGTCCAGAAAAATGAAGTCACCCAGACCTCACCAGCATCATCTATTGTCAGGGACTTTCTGTCTGCAAGCCAGGCTTTGAGTTCTTAGACCTGGGGTTGGAGGACTTGTTTTTGCTTTGACAACTGAATCTCAATATAATTGGTTTCCTTTTTAATTTTTGTTTTATGCATTTAAAATGTTCATTCTAAGAAGGGATCCATAGTCCTCAACAGACAGTCAAGGCATGCATGTGTGCACAAACACACAAAGTCAAGATCCCCTGGTGTATATGGTAGAGAAGAATACCAGATCTGGAATCATTGGAACCAGGTTCAAATCCCCACTCCACCACTCCTCCCTCTGTGTGACCTAGGGCAATTGACAATGTGATAGTCTTTCACAGGATTTGTCCTAGTTCTCACAGGGCATTAGAGATCTGGGGTTTTCCTCATTTGTGGTAAGCAACTGGGCCCAATAAAAATATTCAGAAGAATTTGGAGCCAGAGAACCTGGAATAAACCCTAATTCTGCCTTGGCAGGCTTGTACAAGTCATTCCCCATCACTCTCTTCATGCCTTAATTTCCTCATCTGGAAAATAAGAGGTCATAAATGATTCCTAAGGTTCCTTCCAGCTTTAAATCTGTGATTCTTTGAGTTCCTGACTCCAAACCCAGGGTTCTCTCCCCATGTCAGCCCACTGCCTTAGGCAAAATTGTCTGGTATATATTAGGATCATAATAAATGCTTTTTTTTTTTCTTGATCCGAAGTGGATAAAATTTGTCTTTGTTTCTCACCCTCTTTTTCCTTGTGCTCTGTAAAAAGGTGTCCTGGGACCTACAGGAAAACAATTCAATCCAACTGACAGGCAAACATCCTTTTCAGGGCACCTGTTCTATTTTCTAAAGCCCCCAAACTCCCAAAATACCACTAAGTGCCACCAGCTCAGCTCTAGTGCTACACTGAATAGAATGATGGGCTACCCAACAAGACCTCAGGAATTTACTATGTGAAACAGACTCTGGGGCAAGTAACCTCTATCTGCCTCAGTTTCCTCAAATGGAGAATGTAATAACACTCCCAGGGTGGTTTGTGAAGATCAAATAAGATAATACTCATAAAGCACTTAGCACTAGTGACTGGCACATAATAGGTGCTTAATAAATTAATAAATTGTTCCTTGCCTGCCTCTATTCTTGCTAGGCTCATTGGAATTCCCAGGATTATGTCTTTGGAGGCAGAGTATGTTGACCTCATGGGTAGGATCAAAACTATGGTGTATAGATAAATTCTTTTTTTTTTTTTGCTTTTTGCTTTGGTAATTGGGGTTAAGTGACTCCTCAGGGTCACACAGCTAGGAAGTGTTAAGTGTCTGAGACCAGATTTCAACTCAGGTCCTCCTGACTTCAGGGCTGGTGCTTTTTCCACTTTGCCATCTAGTTGTCCCTAGATAAGTATTCTCATCCAGCTACTAAACCTACTCTCCTATGGTAAGGTCCCCTTTTGTTCCCCCTCCATTTCCTACCTTTTGACAGTTAAAGGAGAGGAGGCAGTTATTTCCAAATTAAATCCCAATATCCCTATTTGTTAGTTACTAGAGAATTATATTTTGTGCAATGCTAAGCACCTAGTAGGCATTTAAAAGATATTAGTTGACTAGATTGGATGCCTGGGTCATTTAGAACTAAGGATCTCAATCTCAATCCCAATAGTTCAAGTTTTGGCAGTCATTCAAAACCTCCTAGGAAAAATAAATCCATACCACAAACCCAAACAGAGACCAACAAAAAAGAACTCTTTCCATTCCTCTCTCTCTCTCTCTCTCTCTCTCTCTCTCTCTCTCTCTCTCTCTCTCTCTCTCTCTCTCTCTCTCTCTCTCTCTTTCTCTCCCCCCCTCTCCCTCCCTCCCTCCCTTCCTCCATACACAGAGACACATTCCTCACTCCTTCCTCACAACCTGCACTTCCCACTCCACTCCACACACATACATACAATCCTCTCCTAGGACTAACCCTATTTGTAGATGAAGTAGGATGCAACCAACAAGATATACCAAATATCTCTCCCATTCCCACCACTAGCAAGAATTCTCCCATTCCATTCACGCCTTAGGACTCAAGCAGGTTTCCCTTAAGATTCAGAGTCTGTAAAAAGTTAACACTTTAAGCTTGTTACTAGCCATTAACACCTTGTTGGGATGAATGTGTTGCCTAAAAGGAGTAACTTTGAGGCCCATTAACACCTTCCAACAATCCTTTTTCAGATCCCCAATAGATTCCTTGGAACTAGGAACTAGAGTGAGAAAACCCAAACAAATTAGACCTAAGGAAAGGCAAAAGTTGAAAAGAAAAAGAGGGAAAGGGCTGGAGTATAGAAGCACTCTCAGAACAAGGATGAGAATTGGACATTAGAATAAGGGGAGGGTGAAATTTACTGAGTGATTACTATCTCCATTGCCTAGTGTAGTGACTGACAAATAGAGGGCGCTTAATAAATGCTTGCTAAAAGAATGAATATTCTGTTTTATATCTTAATGAAAAAGCCCTCTTAGACAAAGCATTGCTCCAAACAAGAAAGACACCTTTCTCCCTGAAATAGATAAATCATAAGGAACCACTAGAGAGAGGTTGGATAGGGCACCATGGCTCTCAGAGGGAAAAAGAATCAAAGAAAATGGAATAGAAAAAAATTTATAAGCTCTAGAACTAGAAAGGAGAAATATTCGAGATCAATTTATTCCAACTCTCTCATTTAACAGATGAGAAAACTGAGGCCCAAGAGAGAAAATTGCCTGTCCAAGTTCATGTAGCTAATGAGAGATACTGGTTTAGAACCTATGTCCTTACTTGAAATGCTCCCTCCAATACATTATGCAGTTGTGTTGGTCAAGGAAGAAATAGCTGAAAAGTGAACAAATTTCTAAACCAATTTGAAATTTCACCCACCAGCACTCTGTTGTTTCAATTGCTACAGGTCACTCCCCACCCCTCCTTAATCATTTATCCATACCTTTCTCTCAGTGTTCATCCTTTCCTCCACCACTTGCAGCAACGAAGAGGAACAGGAAAAAGGAAGGGAAGACTTTTAAAATCAAAAGACTGGATAGAGTGTGGGGAAGTGGAGGTAGTGTAGAATACTGGAACAAACATACAACACCAGAGTGGGAGAGGACTAGTTAATCCTTCTTATAGAGATGGAAATTGAGGTTAGCAGTGGGGCAGTAGGGCAAATCAGTGGATTCATCAGTGGATTGGGGTGTTTTGGGTAGAGTGGAATAGTTATGGTCAGGGCTGGAGTAAGGGGAGGACCTTGAGTATGTATGGGGACCACAGAGATGGGAGTGTAGAAGACTCAGGTTAGAGACCCAGGGGAGCCCAGGCTCAAGCTGAATATTTCATTAAAGGGAAGCTGGCCAGTCAGCCAAACCAGCTGAGGCTTTTAATGTTGCATTATTCATGTTGCTTCTGGCTCCTAACTCAGAGGGAAGTTTGCTGAGTGATTGGTCTAATATCTTAACACAAAACCCATTTAGGCAAAACACCTTTTAAGTGAGAAAGGCACACACAACCAAAAGGAGGAGGAGGAGGAGGAGGAGGAGGAGGAGGAGGAGGAGGAG
>JAJPUD010008531.1:5827-19687 GCA_023553655.1 Myrmecobius fasciatus | reverse complement strand
AGAAAGAAAGAAAGAAAGAAAGAAAGAAAGAAAGAAAGAAAGAGAGAGAGAGAGAAAGAAAGAGAGAGAGAAAGAAAGAGAGAAAGAGAGAGAGAAAGAGAGAGAGAGAGAAAGAGAGAGAGAAAGAGAAAAAGAGAAAGAAAGAGAGAAAGAAAGAAAGAAAGAAAGAAAGAAAGAAAGAAAGAAAGAAAGAAAGAAAGAAAGAAAGAAAGAAAGAAAGAAAGAAAGAGAAAGAAAGAAAGAGAAAGAAAGAAAGGAAGAAAGAAAGAAAGGAAGAAAGAAAGGAAGAAAGGAAGGAAGAAAGAAAGAAACAGAAAGAGGAATAGATAGAGGATAGAGGCAAGAAAACAGACTCCATCTGATAGTTCCCTCCTCCTCCTTAGCCAACCCGTCTCTTACTCCTTGTCCTGCTAGGGAACCTATGTCAGTTTCATCCTCAAGGGTAGGTATCTCTGTAATTTCCTAGAACCAGAGGATGTAGATCATTTAGTACAACCAACTGTTATTCAGGTAGGGAAAATGATTGGTCTAAGGTCATGAAGGAGCTTAATGGCAGAGCCAAGGCTAGGACCCAGTCTCTCTCTGCTCCCAGCTCCCCACCCTCCACAAAAGAACTCTCCCCATCACCCACCTGAATCTTCCTCAGCACACACTATAGCATTAGAGATGCATAGCTTTGGGGCTTCCCAGTAGTCTAGGCTATCCCTATTAAAATGGAAATATTTCTAGTGGGGAGGGGGAAATGGTATGTTAAGCTCCCACCTCAGACCAACTCCCGAAAAGCCAGCTGAAAATCAAGGTCTTATAAAAAGATGGGACATAGAGGAAGGAGGGAATTAGGACTAAAAAGGAGGAGGAAGGGAAAGCCAGGGAGAGAAACAGAGAGAAAGCACACAATTTTGCCCTCATCGGTCCTGTTATGGTACAGCTAAAAATATAGCTATCCGTGTATATCAGAATCAGAAAATTGGGAAAGGGAAAGGGAAACAGAACCTTGGAGGGAATTCTCACTAATACCCTGAAGCTCTTAGCTCTTCTTCCCTGGGCTCTGCTGCTCTCTTAAAGAAACATGCTTTCTAAACCTTAAAAGTACTTCACGTCACTAACCCCAATTTACCTCAAATCCTCATCTATAAAATAGAGACACACTAAAGAAGAAACTAGCAAACCACTGTCTGCTTCCAATCCATTGTCTGCCAAGAAACAAGGAAACGTCCATGGAGTCACATGGAGTCAGATGCAACTAGGATAATTATAATGTGCTATCATACTTAGAGCAAGAAATATGAGGATCCAAATCCTATTTCTAATATATACTGACTGTGTGACTCCAGGCAAATCATTAAACCTCTCAGTTGCCTCTAGGCAAATCTCTGTGATTTCACGATTCAGAGAAGGCAACAACCGGCATTAGCAGAGGGTATTTCTTCCCTTGGAAATTCCATATACTAATGAAATCACAGTCCCTATCCCCCATACCCCAGACACTGTGCTAAGAGCTAAGGATACAAGGATGAGAATGAAGATGTCCTAAAATGGCAGATTTAGAGATGGGGCCTTCTTCTAGTCCAGATGAGAAAGCCGAGGCCCAGAGAGGTTAATAACTTGGCCAATCTCACACAACTAACAGTGGTAGAGGTAGACTCTGAGCCCAGTGCTCTTTCACTGGCCCATACTGCCTCAGAGGGCTTACATGCACTCTCGGGGAAACAACAGTGGACAGGGTGCGGGGAACTGGAGACCTGAATGTGAATTCTGTGCCCTTTGCCAGGCCCAACCCATTTCTCTGGACCCCTTTTTCTCCCTCTATAAAATGAGGGGGTGTATTTCTCCAGGTTCTTTCCAGCTCTAAAGTTTGTGATCTGAATGTAAATGCAAGCCTCATTGTATGAACATGAGCAATTATCATTACTGGGTCATCTCAGGAGCTCTGTGCTTGTGTCTTGAGGCTAGCGCATTGGGAAGGCTGGACATAACTAGGGGGCCGGCCCAGGATGTAGTGAAGTCCTTCCTGCCCCTCCTCTTTTTCCCGCTTCCCCAAGGGGTGTATGAGCACCCCAGAAGCAGAAAGACACAGGAGTCTATTTTCCCTTTCCCCTTTCAATCCAATAAGAGACCAATTATGCCCTGGATCAATTGTACCCCTGCCCCCTACTTCCTGTCCCGCAGAGATTTTGAACCTTCACTATGAAAAGCATGTGTCTTTCTCTCATACCGTAAATACTTGCGTGCTATGAGGACTGGGCATTTATCAAGCAGTCGTAATAATTACTCTCATTTTAAGTCAAGCTGAGCTTTCTCATCTGAGGGATTGGGGCGAGAAGGCCCCAATTCTAAATCTGACATTTGTAGGACTTCTTCATTGTCGTCCCTGTGTCCTCAGCACAGTGTTCAGGTCACAGGAGAGGAGGACTGTGATTTTCCTCGTGGCCTCAGCCACTCAGAGAGGTACAGTTCCCTAGGCTACTGCCTAGTGCCAGCTCTCGAATGCCTAATGTTTCCTTCTCAGCCTTGGGAAGCCCTCGGCTTAGCTCTTCCCAAGGCCACAGGAGAGAAGAAAATAGAATTTCCAGAAGCCCATCATCTGAGCTGATTCTCCTTCCCCTCCAGGGAAGGAAAGAGAACTATCTTCCAGGCAAAGTGGAGATGAAACATGTAAAGGAGGGTTTCCTGAGAGTTTGCCAAGCCTGGATTGGCCAAGTGCCAGCAGGAGGATGGGGGCAACAGGCTGCAGGAGGGAAGAAGAGGCTGGAAGGGGAAGAAGGAGGGAAGGGGAGGCCGGCCCAAGTGGCCGGGCTGCTGCTTTTGCCACAGCAATACTGGCCAGCAGGAGCCTCTGGTGAAATCCCCAGGGAGTGGGGGCTGACAAGCAGAATGAAATGCTGGGAGTGTGACTGCCCAAGCAGGCCGGGCACGGGCGGCCGCTGCTCCCGCTCTTCCCCATTCCAGCGGCTCCACAAGGGGGCCCCGGGCAATAGTCTTGTCTCACTGGGGGGCAAGTAGGGGACAGGGCAAGCAAGAAATGAGTGGGCTCGCTTCCAGGCAGTGGGGGCTTTTCTTCCTTGGTCCTACATGCCCCGTGTTTCGAAAAATCCCAAGAGCAAACCCTCTCCCCCCTTCCTGTTCACACATACACACACACATACACAACACAACACACACATACACACACATACCACACACACACCATACACACCACACCACACACACATACACAATACACAACACACACAACACACCAAACACACCATACACCCACACCCACACATACCACACACACACACATACACACCACACACACACACCACACACCACACATACACACACACACACACATACCCCCACTCAAGACTGTCAGCCAGGGGACAGAAGCAGCATTTACTGAGCCTACTAGTCTTGAAGAGACAATGCTCTGTAGTAGAAAGAATCCTGGGCTGTAGTTCTATCTCCATTGCTAATTTCAGGTGTTAATCTATGACAAATCCTCTGGACATGATCCTTTGAGTCTCCATTTTCTTACTCTTTAAGCTTTAGTTTTTTTATCTGTAAGATGAGGCTAAAACTTACTCCCATGCCCTGCATGTTTCAGGGGATACATTGCAGTTTTGCGAGAATCAAGTGATATTGTTTGTGGAGGTGAAAGGAACTTATTAATAATAGCTAACACTTATGTAGCACTTTAGAGTTGGATAAGTGGTTTTTTAGGTGGCTCAGTGGAGTCAGGAAGACCTGAATTCAAATCTGACCTCTGGCACTTACCAGCTGTGGGATCCCGGGTAGGTCACTTAAGCTCTGTTTGGCTTAATCCACTGGAGAAGGAAATGGCAAACCACTCTAGTATCTTTGCCAAGAAAACTTCACAGATAGTACTGGCAGGATATGGTTCAACTAATCACAAAGAATCAGACGTGGCTGAACAACAAGTGATTTATATCTCATTGGAGTCTCACAGCCTCCCTGTGAAGTAGTTGCTATGTCTATTTTACAGATGAGGAAACAGGCCCGGAGAAGTCAAGTGATTTGCCCAAGAGCACACAGCTAGTACGCGAGAGTCTGAGGCAGAATTGGAATCCATGTCTTCTAGACTCCAAACTCAAAAATGGGTGACTGAATGAACAAATAAATAAATAAATGCACCAGCAGTGTGGTTCTCAAGGATTTGGGAAGTTAAACAAGATGATTTTAGAGACCTGGAGAGACCTACATGAACTGATGCTGAGCGAAATCAGCAGAACCAGGAGATCATTATACATAGCAACAAGACTGTACGATGATCAATTCTGATGGACATGGTTCTCTTCAACAATGATGTGATTCAAACCAGTTCCTATTGTTCAGCGATGAAGATAGTCATATACATCCAGAGAGAGGCCTGTGGGAACTGAGTACGGACCACAACACAGCATTTTAACTCTTTCTGTGAATATTTCCCTGCATTTTGTTTTCCTTCTTAGGTTGTTTTTTTCTTCTTCTCTTTCTAGATCTGATGTTTCTTGTGCAGTAAGATAACTGTATAGATATGTATACATGTATTGGATTTATCCTATATTTTAACATATTTAACATGTATTAGACTACCTGCCATCTAGGAGAGAGGGTGGGGGAAAGGAAGGGAAAAATTTTGAACAGAAAATTTTGCAAAGGTCAATGTAGAAAAATTACTCATATGTTCTGTAAATAAAAAGCTTTAATAAACAAAAAAATTACTTAAAAAAAGGATTTGGGAAGTTTTATGTCCATGATCTCTTTTGATTTTCACTAAAATCCCTAGAGAGATAAATAAAGCTTACATTGCACATATTTAACCTAGATCAGATTGCTTACTATCCTGGGAAGGGGGTAGGTAACAGATGGAGGAAGAAAAATTTGGAATACAAAGTCTTACAAAAATGAATCTTGAAAATTATCTTTACGTGTATTTGGAAAAAAATTAAATACAATTGATAAGTAAAGATAGTATTGTTACTCCTATTTTACAGAGAAAAGACCTGAAACTGAGAGTCAACATTTTTACAGACTCCCTCATGCTTTCTTTGCTAAGTAGCCATGGCTGCCCTGAAGAAGATGGCTTTAGTGCTGGACTCTTGAATCCAGGACATTTCTGAAACACCCTACTAAGAAACAGAAATGCTTGTCTCAGTCTCAGCTTCACTCAGCCTCTCTTGGAATCTCAGCCCTCTGCTCACCAAAGCCAAGAAGCTGCTTGTGAGTTCCAAAGGGAAACCCATAGGGGAAGAAAGAGGCTCAAGAGGTTACCACAACTTGTCAGACACAACTCAGGTTTGCATCCTTAACAATTCTGGGCCAATTTGGAAGAAAAAAATAAAACAAAAAACAACATCTCCTCCTCCTCACCTTCTACATATAGAGCCTAAAATGGTCCCTATTTTCAGTCACAGGACCACAGATCTAGAATAGGAACTTACAGATGAGGAAACTGAAGTTAAGTGACTTGTCCAACTTTCCACAGTCAGTAAGGCTAATTTACTGCGTTCGTATTAACCCAAGTCCCAAGACTCTACAATTAAAGGCCCTATCAATCAGTGCTTGAGAGACAAGAGTGCTGGGTTTATTACCAGGAAGACCTGGATTCAAATTTCACCTCCAACTCTGGACAAACCACTCTTTGGGCCTCAATTCTCAATAGGAGGCAAGGAAGATGCACTGCCCTGTATTATCTGTACTTCAGGAGCTCATGGAGTATGTTTATTCAGCTCCTCTCAGCACTAGGGACATGACTGGATTGTATCTGTCTGGGAAAGTAATTCCAGCTTCACAGGGCAGCCCTGGAATGGAACTGGGGCAAAGGGAGAAAGAAATAGCTCCATAGGGGCAGACCCTCACTGCCACTTGTTCACCTGTATCAGTGGATTACTATACATACCCTGGATGGGTCTGAGCATCCCCCAAGTTGGCTCTGAGGAACACTGCTTCCCTCCCTGGGGACTCTGCCATCTGTTCCTTTCCTTTTTATGGCCACCTGGCACAAGTCCTAGCCTCATTATCTGGGTGGTCAGGCATATGCTGAGCACATCCTGTATGTCCGGGCCCCTAAGGCTGAGCAGGTCTCAGAATTGACATAGTCCCTGCCAAAGCTTTGTCCATAGTATCTTCCCCACTCTCCCCTTTTTCTTCCAGCTTAGTGTCCTATTTCTCCTATTTTCCAACCTTTTATTATCACTATCATACAATAGCCAGAGTCCTATACCAGCTATCAAAAACCACAGCCGTTTGTGGGACTCGCAAGAGGCCTGGAACCGAGCCAGAGCATTCTGCTAAACTCACCCCTGGCCCAGGAGGCCTCATGCTCCACATGCTCCTGTCCACCTTGCCCTCTGTCCTCTACCCTCCCATAAGGTTTCCTCTCTAAGCCCATTCATCCCATTGCCCTGTTCTCTATCCTCATCTCCCTGCCACTCATTGTCCTATCTTTCCTCATCTCTCTATCCTCCCATCCCTTATCTGCTCAGCTTGTTTGTCTGTCTTCTCTACGTCCTGTGCCCTCATTTTATGCAGCCTTCATTATTTTTCCATCTTGTATTACTTTTATTTTCCCAACCTTGCTCTTCTATCTGCCGATTCTCCCCATCTTCCCATCTCCTTCCATCTCTCCCCTCATTTCTTATCTCTTCCTATTTGTCCTAACTTTCCAGTTATTTTCCTTTGTCCTCCTCTATGTCTGTACTTCTCACTCTCCCATCTTCCCCTTTCTCCCATCTTCCTCATTCCCAGTCCCATTTCTTGGTCTTCCTAAACTCCCACCCTCCAAATTCTGTTCCTTCGTCACCCCAGAAGTCTCTCCCTGTCAAAGAGCATTTATTAAGCACTTACTGTGTGCATACATTGTGCTAAGGATGGCAAGAAAGGCAAAATAAATAAATGAATGAATGAATGAAATAAGATCTCTTCCCTCAAGAAGTTCACATGAGAAAGACAGCATGAAAGAATATATACAAGACATATATTCAGTATAAATTGGAGGTAATGTCAGAGGGAAGGCAGTAACAGTGTAGAACCAATGGAAAGGACTCATACAAAAGATATGTCTTAAGAAATCCACGGAAGCCAGGAGAGGACAGTTAGAACACTTCAGTCATGCAGACAGCCAATGAAAAAGGACAGTGTGCTGGGGAGATGGGAATGTTATGTCCGAGGAACAGCAAGAAGGCTAGTGTTGCATTGTAGAATATGCAATAGGAGGCAGCTAGGTGGTTCAGTTGGTAGAGACTGAACCTGGAGTCAGGAAGACCCAAGTTCAAGTTCAGCCTCAGCCACTGAACTAGCCATATGACCCTGGACAAGTCATTTAAGTTCTGATCACCTTAGTACACTGGAGAAGGAAATGGCAAACTACTCTAACATCTTTGCCAAAAAAAAAACCCTGTACATTGGCCTTATATGAAATGGTCCATGGGTCATGAAGAATCAGATAAAACTGAACAATAACAACAAAGAATATATGGAGGGAAGCAGACGGAAACTGGAAAGGTAGAAAGGGGTCAGGCGGTGAAGAGTTTTAAAAACCCATCCCAGGATTTTATATTTGATCTCAAAAGGGATAGGGAGCTCTCCTTGGCAAGTGCACCTGTATATGCACATGAACATATATGCGCACGTGCACACACACATACACACACATATTCTCCTCTCCCCACCCCCCACTCTAGCATCTTTCCCTCCTTCTGCTCTCCTCTCTCTCCACCCCCACCTCAGCCCCTTTTCCTGTTTCCCCAAAGCCAGATTCCAGATCTGCTTTGAACAAACCTCTGAAGGCTTGCAGAGTGAAGAACAGAGCAGATGGGCCTGTGTGGAAGGAGAGGGGAAATGGGACAGAGGGTCTTCCATCCCTGATGTCAGGCATGCTGTGACATATTATGTGCCCCAGGGCATCCCCCTCCTAGAAGCTCTTAGCTCTTAGAAGAATCTCAACCCCAAACGGTTTCCACTTGGGGGAACACTAAAAAGCCAGATGAAGGATGATGGTGCAAGGTCTAGAACTGGATTCCCTGGGGAAGTTCTGGTCTACATGAAGGCAGGGAGGAGGTCCCAGGGCCAGAGATAAAAAGGGAAGTTCAGGGCTCACTGCTCAAGCTGTTAAGATCCTAAGAAAATAGAGCAGCTAAGTGGCACAGTGGATAGAGCAGCTGACCTGAAGTCAGGAGGACCTGAGTTCAAATCTGGTTTCAGACACTTAACACTTCCTGGCTGTGTGGCCCTGGGCAAGTCACTTAACCCCAATTGCCTCAGCCAAAAAAAAAAAAAAATCCTAAGAGAATGCTTTCAAACCCTTTCCTTTTTTTTCAGAGAAGGAAACTGTGTCTCCAAGGGAAGAAGGAACTTGCCCAAGTCATTCAATGAATTAGTATCTAAGAGGGTTAAGGAAAATCCCTAGCCTTGGAAATGAGATAGGGACAAGAAAAGGGGGAGAAGGAAGATAGAAATGGGAACAAGAACATCCTCAAACCAAAGGGTCTCTTCACATGCCTCTGCTCATTCCAAATCTATAAACCAAAGGATTAGGGACGATTTCCTATTTAGACAGGGACTTTGGGACAGTAGCCTCCATCATCCTTCTCTTTGGCAGCCGACACCTGAAGTATATCACAAGTGTATCACATTCAGTCCTTGAGATGGCAAAACATAGTCACCACAATGTGATGAGTCAGTCAGAGGATATAATTATACACAGGTTGGAAATTTGTGTACTCAGAACAACCAACTTGGAGAAGCTGATATGCAATCTGGCTTCTCAAATCTACTCCACTTTATCCTCTAGTCAACTAGGTTATTTGCCTCAGTTCTCAATAGGAAATATTGTTCCTAAAGATGAGGTGAAACCCACAAGTATAGATTAGGCCCAAAGCCTTGTCCTCTTGAATCTCATTTCCAGAATCTATGGAATCCCAATTAGAAGAGACTTCTGAGACTATCTAGTCCAATCCACATCAGAAAAAAAGAATTCCCTTGAAAATATGTGCTTTTAAAAAACGATCCTTTCATCTTTGACTGAAACTCTCCAGTAAAAGGGAACACATTACCCCCTCTTCAAGCTTCATACCCCTTAGCAACCCATCCTAGTTTTGGATAGCTTATACTTAGAAAGTTTTCCCTGTGATAAGCCTATATCTAACTCTCTGCAACTTCTACCCAAAAGCAGAATAAACTTAATCCTTCTTTCAAAAAATGGAAAAAACTGGAAAGGTAGGAAAGGGTCAGATTATAAAAATATCTTTCAAATATTTAAAGAAAGCCATTATGTCCACCCTAAGTCTTCTCTTCTGTAGGTTCAATATCCCCATGTCCTTCAGACAGTGCTCATAATCTTCCAATTTAATGCCTTTCCTCCCCACCCCTCTTAGAGGCAATTGGGGTTAAGTAACTTGCCCAATGTCACATAGCTAGTAACTGTCTGAGTCCAGATTTGACCATGGGTCTTCTTGAGTTCAGGGTTGATACTATATACGCTATGCCACCTAGCTGCCCCCAATTAATGTCCCTTTGAAAAGAAGTGAATTCTGGATGAGGTACAAGCAGGGCAATTCCTTGGATGATGTCTCTCCCTTTGTTAACCAAGTACTACCTTTTCTTATCTCTTACCCACATTGACTCAACATCCTCATTCCTCAACATCCAACAGAGAGAGAAAGAGCCACAGAGACAAAGTGTGTATGAATTTTCTCTCACATTCTTTCTAATCTATGCCTTCTTTTCTAGGCATTTTGTCTGGTTATGTTCTCTCTATCCTGGAATCCTCTTTCTGGTTTTCAAGACATCCACTTTCCTGATTATTCTATCTCCTTCAGTTTCACTGAAACTGTTGTATGAAACACTCCTAAACTGGAGTTTATCTACAAAAGAAAGGGGTACCATTTAAACTTACATATAAATGTATAGGAAAGAGTTGTTCAACACACGGGCAATGACAGAGAGAGAGAGTGTTGCAGCTGTGAGGGAAGGTTTTAATCTTTTTCTTCCATCCCTGAACTCTTCTTTCCCAGTCTCCTTCTTAGGACCTCTAAAATACCCAGGCTACCTCCTTGACCACACTCCCTTACCCTGAAAGAGGAAGGGAGGAGTCAGCTAACCCTGAACAGCTCCAAACCTGGAGCAAGGTCACAGCTAATAGATTGCAGAGAAGGCCGTATCCACTGAAGCTGGGAAGAATGGGAGGCAGCTGCTGATGTAGTGTCTGTGAGAGAAAAGGACTAAAATTGAGAGCGTTCAGAGCCCAGGACAGGGAGGCATTGCCAATTCCCTTCCTCCCTCACTTTTGTCACTGTCCCTCAGAAATAGGGACTAAACTTCTTCGCTAATCCCCAACATTTGTGCCTAATTCAGACCCCCTGTAGAACCTTTTTCTCCATCTTCTGCCTTTTCTCTTTTCCTTTATTTTCCTTTTCTCTCCTCCAGCCTCAGAATCTCTCTCCTTAATCCCTTTACCCTGAATAGTATCTGATCTGGGGAATGGTACTAAGAAATGCTGGGAAAGTACTTCTCATCTGATCAGACTAGACCTAATGCAAGTGGAAGAAGCCTCAGAACTAAAAAGTATTTTTCTCCCCAAATCCCTTTCCATACAATCACCCAGAATTATTCCAGCCTCCAGCATACTGGCCAATGACTAGCAGCCCTCTGTCATCAGGAGAGCAACTTTGGATTGGAAGGGAGATAAATCCAAAGTCTAAAATAATTTTCTGGAATGGTGTTGGACATCAGAGAATAGGATACTAGAGAGCAGGGTGAGGTAGAGTGAGGAAACTAAAAGGTGACCTAAGTTACCAAAATTTATATTCCCCAAGTTTCTCTTGACTAAAATTGATGAGAGAAGTGAAAACTGAGAAATTTGGAGGAAGAAGAGGAGATTTAGCAAGTTTCAGAAGGAAATCCAGATGTCTTGATTGCCTAATTCTTGAGAATCCAGGAAGTTGAGGCTACCCTCCCTCCCCCAACAAATATATCCCTCACCTGGCTAATATTTGACCATCCACGAGTAGAGCTTCATTCCTTAGGCTAAAGACTTTTCTCTGCTTTGAAAATTGTAAGTTCCTAGGAGAAAGAATTATATATTCTTTAAGCTCTTATCAGATATTTATATCTTGGTATGAAATAGTTTATTAGATTATTTCCTAGGAATAGGTTGGGTTTGGTTTTTGTTTGGTTGGTTGGTAATGGTGATAATGGTGGAGGTATTGTTTCAGTGTAATTATAGTCTGCTTAAATACAAAGTTACAGATGAATGTCTAGAAAAATGCTTTTATTTATGAGGGTTATCCTGTTTTTTCTCAATTACATGTAAAAACAATTAACATTCATTATTTCAAATTTTGAGCACCAAATTCTCTTCCTTCTCTCCTCTTCACTCCCCAGTCCTTGTGAAGACAAGCAATTTGATATAGATTATAATTATGCAGTCATAGAAAACATTATTACCCTATTAGACATGTTGCAAAAGAAAACACGGAACAAAAAAAAAACAGGAAAAATAAAGAAAGTTTTAAAAGTATTTAGATTCCATCTGTCCTTTCTCTGGAGCTGGTTAGCATTTTTCCATCCTAAGTCCTTCAGAACAATCTTGGATCACTGTATTACTAAGAACAATTAAGACATTCACAGATGATCATCCTTATAACATTGTTGTTATTATGTACAATGTTCTCCCGGCTCTGCTCATTTTCTTTGCATCAATTCATAAGAGTCTTGTCAGGTTTTCTAAAGCATTTTGCTCCTTATTCCTTATAGAACAATAGTATTTGATCACAATCATATGACACAATTTGTTCAGCCTTTCCCCAACTAATGAACATTTCCTCAATTTCCAATTCTTTGACACCACAAAAATAGCTGATATAAATATTTTTGGTCCTTTTCCTTTTTACTTTGATCTCTAAGGAAAATAGGTCTAATAGTGACATTACTGAATCAAAGGGTATACATAGCTTTATAAGCCCTTTGGGCATATTTCCTTTTTTTAATTAAAGCTTTTTATTTATAAAACATATGCATGGATAATTTTTCAATACTGACCCTTGCAAAATCTCCTGTTCCAAATTTTTCCCTCCTTCCCCCTACTTTCTCCCCTAGATGGCAGGTAGTTCAATACATGTTAAATATGTAAAAATATATGATAAACCCAATATATATGCATATTTATACAGTTATCTTGCTGCACAAGAAAAATTGGATCTAGAAAGAAAAAACCTAAGGAAAACAAAATGCAAGCAAACATCAACAGAAAAGCATGAAAATGCTGTGTTGTGGTCCACACTCAGTTCCCACAGACCTCTCTCTGGGTGTATATGGCTTTCTTCATCACTGAATAATTGGAACTGGTTTGAAACATCTCATTGTTGAAGAAATCCATGTCCATCAGAATCGATCATCATATAGTCTTGTTGTTGCCATGTATAATGATCTCCTGGTTCTGCTCATTTCACTCAGCATCAGTTCATGCAAGTCTCTCCAGGCCTCTCTAAAATCATCCTGCTGGTCGTTTCTTTTTTTTTTTTTTAATTTTATTTTATTTGCATAACATATGTGTGGGTAATTCTTCAACAATAACCCTTACATAGCTTTCCGTTACAAATTTTTCCCCCCAACTCCCCACCCTTCCCCTAGATGGCAGGATATCCACTACATGTTAATTATGTTAAAATATTGGCAAATCGAACATATGTATACATATTTCCAAACTTATCATTGTTGTGCAAGAAAAATCTTATCTATACAAACGATATATCAGATAAAGGAAACACAATGTAAGCAAACATCAATCAAGGAGTATGAGAATGTTATGTTGTGGTCCAGAATTCGCATCCCTCTCTCTGGGGGTATATGGCTTTCTTCAGTGAACAATTGGAGGTGGTTTGAAACATTTCATTGTTGAAGAGAGCCATGTCCATCAGAATTGATCGTCATATAGTACTGTTGTTGCCATGTATAATGATCTCCTGGTTCTGCTCATTTCACTCAGCATCAGTTCATGCAAGTCTCTCCAGGCCTCTCTGAAATCGTCCTGCTGGTCGTTTCTTACAGAGCAATAATATTCCATAACATCCATATACCATAATTTATTCAGCCATTATCCAATTGATGGGCATCCATTCAGTTTCCAGTTTCTAGCCACTACAAAAAGGGCTGCAACAAACATTTTTGCACATGTGGGTCCTTTTCCCTCCTTTAAGATCTCTTTGGGATATAGACCCAATAGAAACACTGCTGGGTCAAAGGGTATGCACAGTTTGATAACTTTTTGAGCATAGTTCCAAATTGCTCTCCAGAATGGTTGAATCCATTCACAGTTCCACCAACAATGTATTAGTGTCCCTTTGGGCATATTTCCAAATTGTTCTCAAGAAGAGTTGGCTCAGTTCACAACTTTACCAACAGTACATTAGTGTCTCCATTTTTCCACATCCCCTCAAACATTTATCATTTTCCTTTTATGTCACATTAGCCATTCTGATAGGTAAGTAGTGGTATCTCAGTATTTGTATTTCTCTAAACAATAGCTATTTAGAATATTTTTTCATATGACTATAGATAGTTTTGATTTCCTTTTCTGAAAACTGCATGTTCATATCCAAGTAACCATTTGTCAAATAGAGAATGACTCATTCTTATCAATTTGATATCAATTTATATATTTGAGAAATGAAGTCTTCATCAGAAAAAAATGCTATAATTTTTTTCCAGTTCCCTACTTTCCTCCTATTCTTTTTTTATTCTTTTTTTTAATAAAGCTTTTTATTTACAAAACATATGAGTGATTTTTCTACATTGACCTTTGCAAAAACTTTTTTTCCCAAGCTTTTCCCCTCCTTCCCCCCACCCCCCACCCCTAGATGACAGGTAATCTAATAC
>JAJPUD010008530.1:0-68281 GCA_023553655.1 Myrmecobius fasciatus | reverse complement strand
TATATATATATATATATATATATATATATATATTATGCACATGCATTATACTCACTCATCTACACATACATGTACACAAATATGACTTACCCATATACATATACATACAATTCTATAATCATGTAAGCATATATATATAAATATATACACATAGATAAGCAAGTATATGTAAAGCTGATTCCATTTTTTTTTCAATTTTATTTTTTTAAGTTTTTTCAATACATTTTTTTCACTTCCCAAAACTATATGTCAATTTTTTCCATCAGTTTTTGAGGTTTCTTTATCAAGTTTTTGATTTTTTCATAGTTCTCCTGCATATCTGTCATTTCTTTTCCCATTTTTTCTTCTATCTCTTCTAATTCATTTTTGAGCTCTTTCAAGAGTATTTTTTTGAGCTTGAAACCAATGTGTATTCTCTTTTGCTGCTTCACATGTAGGGATTTTGCCATTTCTTTTATCTCCTGAATGTGTTCTGATTTTCCCTGTCTCAATAGTGGCTTTCTGGGAAGAGGGCCCTTTTTGGTTTTTTGCTCATATTTAAAAGCTAAATTCTACTCCTAGAGCACAAGGAATGCTGGTTTTCTGCTTTAGGCTTTCCTCCTGTGTTTTTTGTTTATTCAACCTAATCCAATTTGTTGTGCCAGAGTTTGGGGGATGGCAATTTGTCTTCTATGCCTGGGTTGCAGGTGGCCCACTGAGCCAGGACAGAGGAGTATCTGCTCATATATGCTTTGGCTAAGGACCTCCTGCTAGATTTACTGTGTTGTGCTTTCCTTTTATCTAACTGAGATAAACTTTTCTTAAAATCCATACAAGATATCTTAATCTGAAAAATTATTTCACTTTGAATTTTTGTTAATTATGTTAATCCATTTAGAGGCTTGATGTAGCAACTGTGGAGAGCTCAGACAACTTCATAGATTTTCTTCACCATCCTAGCTCTGTCTTTAAATTTCTAAATTCTTTTATTCAGGTTTTTGGCAAACATTTATTGAATAGTTGAATTTGATGGAAAGTAAGCAGATATTTGAATATTCCATGTCTTGCCATTTAGTCTAATTATTCAATTGTATATCCTATTACAGAATTTTTGTATTTTGAGATTTTCATCTTATATTATTTTCTGATGACATAAATACTGTTGGAAAAAAAATTGAAAGCTTCCAGGTTACATAATACTATCATGAAATTATAAACACCACATGATCCATCTTAGTATGATGGTCACATAATAAAACATATTACACATTTAAATACTTCAAAGATAGCACCTGTGTAGGTGTATGTTTCTAAATACCTAAAACAGTAAAATGATGTATGTGGCAGGGAAAATACAAACCATCAATATTAACAAGCTGGACATGTACGTTAATTAAGGTCCTAAAAGAAGGCAGTGAGCTGAGAATTTCTGATTGGGATGGATTAGAATGATTTAGAAACAGAATTAATGTCAAGAGCAATCCTCTAAAATATAAAATCAGAAGAGTGAAAGTTGTACTTTTGACATCATGTACTTTTATATTGTGGTTCTGAAAAAATGATATATGCAAAGTGCTTAAAATCTTAAGATGCCATATAAATTTTGTGTTTTTATGAATTTTACAAATTATTTTTTATTTGACTTACCATAGTCTTGAAATTTCTGAATCTATACTTGATTTTTAGGAGCTAAGAATAATCATTTCTACTGTCTTCATTAAATCTCCCTAAACTTTTTAGCATGAAAAAAGAATATTTATGATTCTGAGGATGCATTAATTAGCTTGCAACTGTATTGAATATGCAAGTTATTTAAATTAATTTCTTCTCATAATCTCATTATTTCAGAATAAAATAATGTAAAGACTATTTAATCTGCAAAAAAAGCAATTCACTCTAAACTCGCTAACTCTCTCAGAGTCCAATGTTTCATTCTAATAAAAAAGAAACTACTATTTATGCAAGCATAACTATTTGCATATTAATTCTTTGATCAAAGAAACTGTTGCTGCTGCTGCTGTTGTTATTTTTTGAAGCCTTAAAGTTTTTTTGGAAACCAGAAATTAAAAACAATTTCAGGGGATATATATTATTGATAGAATGTACCAATAGTGAATTTATAAAATAGAAATCAAATAAGTTTATTTGGAATTTGGTTGTCAGGGAAATAGGTATTTCTAAGTCTGAAGGGCTTTATTTATGCCATATAGTAAAGTACTTTAAAGACCAATTGAGAAGTTAATATTGTATCCTAAAGGTAATGAGACTGAACAAAAGTACTTGAACTATGAAATAAGAAAATCATATTTGGATTTAGGAAAATCATAAAGTCTTTATGTTAGAACTTCACTTAGGATACAGTTGCAAATAGTCCAGACAAGTGCTGATGAAAGACTGAACTAATATGGCAGGTGTGTAATAAGACAATGTGTTGCCTTGAAAAACAATATTCTGTTAAAATCATAAAATTATTTAAAAATAGTTTATTTTGTGTTACCAGTTAAATGTTTACCTTTTTAGGCTTACTTTTTTTTTTAAAATTAAAGCTTTTACTTGCAAAACATATGCATGCATAATTTTTCAACACTGACCCTAGCAAAGCCTTCTGTTCCAAATTTTTCTCTCCTTCCTCCCCCCACCTCCCCTAGATGGCAGGAAATCTAATATGTGTTAATTATGTTGAAATACTTGACAAATCAAATATATGTATACATATTTATAGTTATCTTGCTGTACAAGAAAAATCGTATCTAAAAAAAAAAAAAACAGAGAAGGAAAACAAAAAACAAGCAAACATCAACAAAAAGCATGAAAATGCTACGTTATGGTCCACGCTCAAATCCCACAGACCTCTCCCTGGGTGTATATAGCTTTCTTCATCACTGAACAATTGGAACTGTTTTTGAAACATCTCATTGTTGAAGAGAGCTATGTCCTTCAGAACTGATCATCATATAGTCTTGTTGTTGCCATATAAAATGATCTCCTGGTTCTGCTCATTTCACTCAGCATCAGTTCATGCAAGTCTCTCCAGGCCTCTTTATAATCATCCTGTTGGTCGTTTCTTACAGAAGAATAATATTCCATGACATTCAAGTATATTACTTTATTCAACTATTCTCCAACTGATGGGCATTGATTCAGTTTTCACTTTCTAGCCACTACAAAAAGGGCAGCCACAAACATTTTTGCATATGTGGGTCCCTTCCCTTCCTTTAAGATCTCTTTGGGATATAAGCCCAAGAAAAACACTGATGGATCAAAGGGTATGCCCAGTTTGATAACTTTTTGAGCATAGTTCCAAATTGCTCTCCAGAATGGTTGGATCCATTCAGTTCCATCAATAATGTATTACCCTCCCAGTTTTCCCACATCCTCTCCACCATTCGATAATCATCTTTTACTGTCATCTTAGCCAATCTGAATGGTGTGTAGTGGTATCTCAGAATTGTCTTAATTTACATTTTTCTGATAAATAGTGATTTGGAGTACCTTTTCATATGACTAGAAATAGTTTTAATTTCATCATCTGAAAATCATCTGTTCATATCCTTTGACCATTTATTGATTGGAGAGTGGCTTGAATTGTTATAAATTTGGGTTAATTCTCTATATATTTTAGAAATGAGGCTTTTTATTAGAACCTTTAAATGTAAAAATGATTTCCCAATTTATTGCTTTCCTCTTAATCTTGTCTGCATTAGTTTTGTTTGTATAAAAATTTTTCAACTTAACATAATCAAAATTATGTATCTGGTGTTCAATTAAGAGTTCCAGTTCTTCTGTGGACACAAATTCCTTCCTTCTCCACAGATCTGAGAGGTAAACTATCCTATGTTCCTCTAATTTGCTTATAATGTATCACTCTTTATGTCTAAATCATGAACCCATTTAGATCTTATCTTGGTATGTGGTGTTAAGTGTGGGTCGAGCCCTAATTTCTTCCATACGAGTTTCCAATTTTCCCAGCAGTTTTTGTCAAGTAGTGAGTACTTATCCCAAAAGCTGAAGTCTTTGGGTATGTCAAACACTAGATTGTTAAAGTTATTCCCTAGTTTGTCCTGTGATCCTATCCTATTCCACTCATCGACTACTCTATTTCTTAGACTGTACCAAATGGTTTTCATGACTACTAGTTTATAATATAGTTTTAGATCTGGCACAGTTGGCCACCTTCATCAGCATTTTTTTTTCATTAATTCTCTTGAAATTCTTGACCTTTTGTTCTTCCAGATGAGCTTGCTAAAATATTTTCTAGATCTATAAAATAATTTCTTGGGAGTTTGATTGGCATGGCACTAAATGAATAAATTAATTTGGGTAGTATTGTCATTTTTATTATATTTGCTCAGCTATCAATGAGCACTTGATATTTTTCCAACTGATTAGGTCTGACTTTGTTTGGAAAGTATTTTGTAATTGTATTCACATAGTTCCTGACTTTCCCTTGGCAGATAGATTCCCAAATATTTTATACTATCAACAGTTATTTTGAATGGAATTTCTTTTTCTATCTCTTGCTGCTGAGCTTTATTGGTAATATATAAAAATGCTAATGATTTATGTTGATTTATTTTGTATCCTGCAACTTTGCTAAAGTTGTGAATTGTTTCTACTAGTTTTTTAATTGAGTGTCTAGGGTTCTCTAAGAATACCATCATATGATCTGAAAAGATTGATGATTTGGTTTCCTCATTACTTACTCTAATTCCTTTCATCTCTTTTTCTTTTCTTACTGCCAAAGCTAACATTTCTAATACAATATTGAATAGGAATGGTGATAATGGACAGCTTTGTTTCACTCCTGATCTTATTGGGAATGATTCTAGCTTGTCCCCATTGCATATGATGCTTGCTGATGGTTTTGTTTGTGCAAAAACTTTTTTTTTAATTTGATGAAATCAAAGTTGTCCATTTTGCATTTCAAAATGATCTCTATTTCTTCTTTGGTCATAAATTCCTCTCTTCTCCAAAGTTATGATAGGTAAACGGTTCTTTGTTCCACTAATTTGCTTATTGATATTACCCTTCATCCCCAAATAATGTACCCATTTGACCTTATTTTGGTATGTAGTGAGAGATGTAAGTAGATATCAAGTTTCTGACATTTTTCAGGCTTCTCACCAATTTGTATGAAATAGTGAGTTATCCCCGAATATGAAGTTTTGGGGATTTATCTAATACTAAATTACTATAGCTATTGATTATTGTGTCATGTGTATCTAACCTATTGCACTAATTCACGATTCTCTTTCTTAAACAATACCATATTTTTAAATCATTGCTGCTTTATACTAAAGCTTTAGATTTGGTACTGTTAGGCCAGAATTTTTTGTATTTTTAATTAATCAACAAAAATTAATTAATTAATTACTGAAACTTCTTAACTACTAAGAGTATTTTTATTCTGTTCTGCAAATTTTTCCTCTATTTCTATCATTTTGATTATCAAATCTTTCATAATATTTTCCTTGGCAATAAGAGCCAATTCACTGAAAAAAGGGGGAAAGAATAAATATTAAGGAAATATATGAAAACAACATAAGATGGGGAGGAAAGAAAAAAAAAAGATATTCTTGATAAATCATGTATAGCAATAATCTCTCAATTGAGAAGGTAGATAATGCTAATGATAGTTCTAAATATGAATGATATTTCATGATAGGTTATTTTTGTTGATTATGAAGTCTTCAAAATTGTTAATATTATTGATGCATTTTGCCTAATTCATAATTTTAAAAAATGCTTAATTTCAATTAGAACTTTGTGAAAATGATGATTTTCACTAATCCAACTTATTGCCATAATAAAATTCTAGCTACAGAACTCATCAAACCAAGGGTAAAAGTTATTATTTGTTCTACTGAATTCAATAAGTGAAAATTAACCCTCCATGAAATCCTTTACTGATGTTGAGATCATTCAATCTGCTTTTAAATATTAATTGCTGTCTTTGTGGAATTTATACTTTCTTTGTGCTAATTTCCCCATTTCTTCCCTATTGCTGAGTAATTTAAACATCTCTCTTTTCCATGAAACTATTTGAAAACATCCCCTCTCTCTTTATCATGGTCATTTTTAGTATAATAATCCCTAGTTCCTTTAAATATTCCAAATATAGGATTAATGTGTGTCTTCTGACACTATATAAAGCAATGTCAGGAGAATATACACATATATATGTAGATAGATATATACACATATACACATATACACATACACATATAGAATACACACACACACACATATATATATATATGTAGATAGATATAGATACCCTTTTTTTTGCTTAAGTATATAACAGCAAAGTAACAGAAATGTAAATATTTTCTGGTATCCAAGAAAGTAATTTGATATTCCTTACATTAAAACTTAATTTAATATCAATAAATTATTTTCTATGTCCCAAAAAAGTAGAAAGAAAAAAAAATAAATTTTTTTAAACTATCATTTTGTTTAAAAAGTCTTGAAATAACATTTCTTCATGTACATAGTTTATAGATTTTCTGTGTAATTTTAACATTTGAAAGTATTTGTATTCTATTTTGAAGCACCTGCCTTGTTCATACTTTTTTCTTAATCTGAATTATGAAAATATAGTAATAACATTATGTGTAATTAATCATGCTATTTCATTAAAATGCTTATAGTTCTATGCTCATTATACATATCAAAGAGTCAATTAATAATAGTACTTCTGTTAAAAAGATGATTTGTTGTAAATTTAAAACATAAAATAAAGGGAAAAGTATTTTGTTTGAAATCTTCTCTCCAGAAAGGTAACTTTTAACTATGTCCATTATCCAGGTTTTATCCCTTTATTTATCCAGTCTTGTAGCAAATGAGGAACAAATTACTTATAACTCATGAAAGGCACTAACTACCCACTGTTGCACAAAAGAGAATATTACAATTTACATTTAAATGAGATTTGAAATGTTAATGAACAGACCCAGTATTCTAATTATCTCTACAAATACATTAAATTAAGGTGAACTTTAGTAGATAAATTACTTTTTGAAGAACACTGTAACACTGCCCAATAGGGTTTTTATAAATAGTTACAGACTTTAATGATATATAGATAACACATACACACATAATAGATACAATAACTTTCTTCCAAGGGATTTTATCTTATTTATTTTAAATTATCTAGTTAAGACAGAAATATAAAATGCTACTATATATGCACATAAGCTTAGATAAGCATAACAATTTTAAAAGCTTAATGAATCATTAAAATATTCAAATATTTATTCTGAAAGACTATATAATTGATCTTTTTTTCTTATGGAGCATATTTTATGGAAACAAATATATTGTTAATTTTAAGATATAAATTAATTGTTAAATATGCTTCTGCTATGTAAAAATAAACCTTCGTTTTAAATGGAGATTACTATTTTATGCAATTTAACTTCCATTGCTATAGCAGAATCTTTGCTAAATTGAGGGGAATGTATACAATTCAACATTAATGTAAAATAAAATATGGAGTGATTATTTGTTTTACTAAACAATTTGCCACTTTACCAAAAGATGCTATATTTTTCCTCCAAATATTTGTATTCTTTAATATATTTCAGATGTAATTGATTGATGAAAATGAAAATTTTATGTACTTATTTATAACTGAATTAGTTTATATTTGCAAAACTATTTGCATCTATGACATTATTGAATTAAGATAATAAACCAATTATATTAATACAAGTATTATACCAATTATGTTATTTAAGCACATATAGAAGTATTATATGTTATATTAATACAAGTCAAAATTGTATAGCCAAATTTACAAAATCCTTCCCACATTATTGTGAGAAAAATACTGAAAACATCACTTTTTCTCACTTCTTACTTGAGAAAGCTCAGAGAAGGTCTGAGATTTCTCCCAATGTACACAATTCTAAGTAATGAATGAGAGAATCTGTATCTTCTAATAGCAAATAAAGTAATTTTTCTATTATGCAACACTATCTTATTTATAGTTTTTATTAAATAAGCCTGTATTAAACTTTGCTTTCCTAAGCTATTAAATGAATATCATTTTGACAATTAAAAATATTAATGATATGCTATTTTCACCATTCCTACAGCACTTATATATTTCCCATATAGTACAAGACTTCCCATATAGAACTATGAAAAAATCTACAGATAAGTACAATTAAAAAGGATATAAAAAGATACATTGAAGTTCAAGGAATGAATGCCATTAGCATTAATGCTAAAGTTACTTTGTATAGAAAGAAAAAGTTTTATTTTATTTTATAGTTTTCATGAAATAGATTATAAACAAGGTTTTCAGTGATGCTTCTGTTGAGATAAAAGCATTGAATTGTACATATATTTGTTTGTAATGCTATATTTTCCAAAGTATTTCTCACCAAAAAAAACAAACAAACAAACAAACAAAAAAAAAAAAAAGAAAATCTCATTGACTTCAATTAGAATTTTCAGGCTAAGTGTAACATATGGCTTTGTTTAGAAGCAATGAGCCTATTAAATTTAATGACTTTTATATGTGGTTTGCATAGTAAAGGTTCTTGTTAAAGGACCAACTCCTAATGGGAAATTTTTTGTCAAAATTGCATGGTAAGAGATGCTTATCAGCTGCTGGTTACAAATTTAGATAAAATTCTAAACTAAATGTAATTCTCATTAACATTTTTTAAAAATCAAGTAATTATTATTAAGCCCACAATATTATTTTTTTTTAATTTGGTTTATGATGTGTGTGACAAGAACATATAGAGTTTGATAAAATAATTTTGAAAAAAAAATTAAAACTTTTTGTGCCTCATCCTTTCCTTTTTCTGCAAAAATAAATAGCAAAGTATATTTATTAAATAGAAAAGAGATGCTTAATCTGATTTATTTATAAGTGCTTTATTATACAATTTTAAAACATACTCTAACCTGCTGATTCTAAGCAAGTGCATTCTTTCAATATGCTATATTTCTTCAAATTAATCCTTAAGTCATTGAATTTGGGTTTCCATGTGCATTAAAGAGTGTGAAACCACTTTCCTGGATAACTAATTATTGAAAAAAAAAAAGTCTGTGAATGTGTTTGAACTACCCTAGTTTAATGCCAAATTTAAAAATAATCATAACTTATTAAAACCAAAATAATGCAAAAACTTTAAAGCATTTTCTTGTATAATGTTTGCAGTAGCCAAAATTATTTAGGGGTGGATGAATATAAAATAAACTCATACATCTCCAAAAATTTGAATTTCAGTTTCTTTTTATTATGACTCAGTAACCATGTTTCTGAAATTTTCTTCAAAAGAACTGAATATTTCTAATTTGCTTAAATTATCTTCTCTTTTTAAGAACAAAAGTAACAGCGAAAAAGATTTTAGCTATTTGTTTACTATTTAATAGTTTTCTTAAAAATCTTATGATTGATATTAAATTTACTTTCACTTTATATAGTTAATTTGAAAATGTAGCCTATTTTAAGGAATTATATTATTAGGATGTATTTCTTCTAACCTTTGCTGCTTTAGAATAAGTAAAATATTTTCTCTATCATAATGTTATCTCCAAAAAGAGCAAAACGATCACCACAATTTGTACTAATAAGTCAAATATTATTTAAAAAAAAACTTAAAAATTAGTAAACTCCACATGGATCAAAATAACTCAAAAATCAAAAGCAGGGAAGGAGAAGCATCTACTTTTGCTCAAATGATCTGCATAATGAACACAAAGGTAGAATTTATGCTTAAAATATTCATTATATTCAGTATTTTTGGAGGGACATTTTGCCCTCATACAAGCTAGGATTAAAAAAAATGAAATCCAAAACTGTATCATTAAGCTAGCTTTTGATCTAAAGAAAATATTTGGTGGAGATTACATGGAATAAATAAAATATTTAATAATTTTGATCTTTAACTGTGCTCCACATTCTTAATGCTCCCTCAATAATTTCCAGATTTCCAAAGTTTCTATTAAAAGAATCAGAGAATTACATTTTAAAAGTACATTAGGAGTGAATTTGGAGCTTTTCTTCTCAATATTAGTAATGGCCTCCATGAAGACATCCAAAATAGAAAAAATGCTTGAATATCTTTAGCTAATGGCTATACCTTTGGAATAGACGAAGAATTTTGATAAAATTGGCAAGAAATCTTTTCATTGTTCAATTTTCTCTTCTTCCATATCTCTCTTTCTGTGTGAAAGTCTATATCTTCTATAAGTCTCATTTAGGTATATGTAAAAACAGGTCTGATAATACATGAAGTACTACTTCTTAGAGTTATTTTGTAAAGTAAATAGAAAATCTTCATTTTTGCATAGAAATATGAGTTGCCACTCTTAATGTTACTAATGATAATATGAAACAGGAATATATTTTAATACCATATTTCAAGTATTTCAATTTTTAAAAGATTAGACATTCTTTGAAACCAAAACAATAATAATGGCAACAAATAAATATAAACTAATAGAATAACATATGGCTCATGGATCCTTTGCAAAGTCCTTTCTTCTTCAAAACCATTGATTCACTATGGCTTATGGGGTTTTCATTCTATTTAGGATTTTTTAAAATGTTACACAAGAAAATATCAAATTTATTTTTATTGTTTAATATTTTCATTTAGTTTTAAAATATTTATAAGCATAAACTCCCCATACACTAATATCCATTTAAATCAAATAGAATTCATTAAGAAGTCAACTGAAATTATTCTCTAGTTGTGAATAATTCATAGTTTTAAATTTCCAATTGATTTTCCCCCTTAAAATCATTGCCTCCACCTTTTGCTTTATCTCCCTAAGATGATCTTACAGTAATAAAATATTAAATAGTAAGAGTTCCATGCATGATATGTTGTTTTCTGATTTCCAGTTTTTTCACAGGTTCATCATACTTGAGACTCTCTCCTTTCCTACCTATTAATCTCAGCTGTTGCTTCATAAAGGCTAACTAACAGACCAACTGGGAAAAGATCAACAATTTCCTGATGATTTTATTAATGTCCTACTACAATCAGAGAAAATGATTTGTAATTATTAAGGAAAGGTGTAACTTTCTTCTTTTCAAGTGAGAATTACAAATATTGAACATATACTTTATTCTGCTACTCCAACACATTTTACTATTACATACGTAAATTAAAAATTCGCATAAAATAAGTAATAGAACCTCAAAAATTTAAATGATACATTCAAAACAAACTTTATGCAAAATTTTGGAATTTCTTTCCACAACTCCATTTTAGAGAATATAAATAAATAGACATTATTAAATTCAGTATATATTAGATTAGAATGTGGCTAATTTATCAAAATATCATTCAGAAACCAGACTTGAATTTAGTCGAGTTATGAAAATAGCAAAAATCGGTAGTTGTGGGCATATGTACTTCTATATCACAGAAGGTCTTATAGGAGATAGGGAAACTGTGAGCATTCTTATTAAAATACAAGACAGCATAGAAAAAAATGGCATTTTCTTTAAAGTGATAAATAGTACCTCTTTGAAAACATCAGTATGCATTACATATAATAGGTTAAAATAAGCTAGACTCTTATTGGTAAGAAACAAGGATGCCCCATATCACGAGTGTTATTCAAGAAAATACTAGAAATTTAGCTTTAGTATTAAGAGAAGAAAAACAAAAGTTGAGGAAACTATAATATGTAATGAAAAAATAAAACTATCACTTTTTGCACATGATATGACAGTATCTTCACTGTCCTAAAGAATCAACTAAAAATTCTTGAAATAATTGACAACTCTAGAAATATTAAATGATATAAAATAAATGCACAAAGGTCATCAGAATTTCTCTATGGTATGAACAAAACCTAGCAGCAAGAGATAGAAAGAAAAATGGCATTTAAAATAATTAGGGAAAATTTTGAAGCATTCACTGTTTGTGGAATTTGGAACTATGCACAATTTGATCCAGCATTGCCACTAATGGGCTTATTTCCCAAACAGATAATAAAGGAGGGAAAGAGACTCACTTTTGCAAAACTATTTGTAGAGTTCTTTGTTATTGTAAAAGAATGGGAAAATGAGTGGATGCATATCAATTGGGGAATGGCTGAACAAGTTGTGCTATTTAAATGCAATGGAATACTTTATTCTATAAGAAATGATGTACTGGCTGACTTAAGAAAATCCTGGAAAGATTTACATAAATTGATGCTAAGTGAATTGGACATAACCAGGAAAACATTTTACACAGTAACAGCAAGATCTCATAATGATCAACTATGATTAGACTTAACATTTCTAAGCAATACAGTGATCAAAGACCTGCTCCAATAGACATTGGATTGAAAATGCCATCCACATCCAGATAAAAAACTATGGAGACTGAATGTAGAACAAAGCATACGGTTTTCACCTTTTGTTTTGTTTTGCTTTTTCCATTCTCTTGATTTTTACCTGTTGTTCTGGTTTTTTTTTCTTTCCCAATATAATTCATATGGAAATATTTTTAAAAGTAAGGAACATATGTAATAATAAAAATAAATAAAATTACTGGAGGCAATATAAAATATTTGCAAAACAAACCCAAGAAATGTACAAACATAATTACAAGACACTTTTCACACAAATAAAGTCAAATCTAAACAATTAAGAAAATATGAAGTGCTCAAATATAATAAAAGTCACATTTCTACATAAATTAATTTACTTTGTGCCAATTTATGTTGTGGGGCTAGAAAAAGATAAAAATTCATCTGGAAGAACTAAATTAAGAAATCAAAAACATTAGGAGTTAATGAAAAAAATGCCAAAGAAGGTGACTTAGCCATGCCAGACATAAAACTATATTATAAAGTGGCAATCATCAAAACTCTTTTGCTTTGGCTAGAAAACAGAATAATGCACTAATAAAATTGGTTAGTTACACAAGACACATTAATAAATGACCAAATTCATATGAAAAGGTGCTTCAAATGACCATGGATCAGAGAAATGCAAATTAAGACAACTCTGGGATACCACTACACACCTGTCAGATTGGCTAAGATGACAGGAAAAGATAATGAATGTTGGAGGGGATGCGGGAAAACTGGGACACATGCCTTGTTGGTGGAACTGTGAATGTATTCAACCATTCTGGAGAGCAAATTGGAAATATGCTCAAAAAGTTATCAAACTGTGCAAACCCTTTGATCCAGCAGTGTTTCTATTGGGCCTGTGTCCCAAAGAGACCTTAAAGGAGGGAAAGGGACCCACATGTGCAAAAATGTTTGTGGCAGCTCTTTTTTGTAGCAGCAAGAAACTGGAAATTGAATGGATGCCCATCAATTGGAGAATGCGGAATAAATTATGTCCTATGAATGTTATGGAATATTATTATTCTGTAACCAATGACCAAAAGGATGATTTTAGAGAGGCCTGGAGAGACTTACATGAACTGATGCTAAGTGAAATGAACAGAACCAGGAGATCATTATACATGGCAACAAGACTATATGATGATCAATTCTGATGGACGTGGCTCCTTCAACAGTGAGATGATTCAAACCAGTTCCAATTGTTCAGTGATAAAGAGAATCATCTACACCCAGAGAGAGGATTGTAGAAACTGAGTGAGGACCACAACATAGCATTTTCACTCTTTCTGTTGTTATTTGCTTGATTTTGTTTTCTTTCTCAGGTTTTTTTTTTCTTCTTGGTCCAATTTTTCTTGTGCAGCAAGATAACTGTGTAAATATGTATACATATATTGGATTTAACATACATTTTAATATATTTAACATGTATTGGACTATCTGCTATGTAGGGGACAGGGTCAGGGGGAAGGAGGAGAAAATTTGGAACAGGTTTTGCAAAGATCAAGGTTGAAAAATTACCCATTTATATGTTTTGTAAATAAAAAGCTTTAATAAAAAATAAATAAGTGACTAAATGACTAAATTAATCTAGTTCTTGATAAGCCCAAATATTCTAGCTTTTTGGGTAACAATTCACTTTTTGACAAAAAGACGGCTAAAAAAACTGGAAAATAATATAGCAGACACTAGGAACTGACTGAAATCTTACCAAGTTAAGTTCAAAATAGGGGCTTAATTTAGACACTACTTAATATGCTTACAGGCTTCAGAATATAAAGACAACCATGCACAAGTTTCAAACTCAAATTGGTCTCATTTATCCAAAGTACCTTTCAAAGTAAAACTGACCACAACAGTTTTAAGATATTAAATTAAATTAATTTTGTACAGGACAAGATTTTTAGCAGGGGGAGTGGGTGATGTCTAGAACAATTGCAAGCCAGGACAATACCAAAAATAGTTATGTCACTTTTTTTCCATGGAAAGCAACTCCTCCAACTATCACTTTGGAGACTCCCATAAGGATTCTGGCCAGAAACTTCTGTTCCATAAAGATAAGGTGCTGGGAATGTCATGGATAGTTGTTGAAATGGGAACTGACAGTCAGGAATTCAAGAATTTCAACAGGAGAGTACTGGAAGAGTCAGAGAAGGAAGCATCCAAATTCCTCTCCATCATACAGGCAAAAGTATTTTACAAAAATACAAAAGTGTTTTTTTTACAGCTTGAACTATGAACATATTTTATATATGTTCAAAAGTGTTTTCTTAATTGTAGGTGGAAACAATGGAGAGAATCTAGAACTCAAAAATTTTATTTTTTTATACTCATTTGTTTTTTAGTTAAATTTGCCTTTGATCATTTTAATTAAAGCTTTTTATTTGCAAAACATATGTATGGGTAATTTTTCAACATTGACCCTTACAAAGCTTTCTGTTACAATTTTTTCCCCCTTAGTCCCCACCCCTCCCCTATATGGCAGGAAGTCTACTACATGTTAATTATGTCAAAATACTTGACAAATTGAATATGTATATACATATTTTTACAGTTATCTTGCTGTGCAAGAAAAGTTTGATCTACAAGAAAAAAAAATACCTGAGAAGGGAAACATAATGCAAACAAACATCAATAGAGAGCATGAAACTGTTATGTTGTGGTCCACATTTCATATCCCTCTCTCTGGCTGCATATGGCTTTCTTCACTGAACAACTGGAACTGATGAATTCAAAAATTGTAGAAAAAATGTAATTTTTTTTTTGTTTTTAATGTAACTGGTAAATTGTTAAATAAATAAATATAGAAAAAATATAGATTATCATAATATCATAAGCAAATGTGGATAGCAAGAAATAGTTTTACCTCTCTGATCTATAAAGCAGGAAAGGATTTATGACCAAATAATAGAGAACATTATATTCAAAATGAATAATTTAGCTGATATTATCTTAAAAAAGTTTTTCACAAATAAAATAAATTCAACCAACATTAAAATGAAAGCAGAAAGATAAATAATTTTTCCTCTTAGTGCTTGAATAAAGGCCTTTTTTTCTCAAATATATACAGTCTGAGTCAAATTTTTAAGAATAAAAGCCATTCTCTAACTCTAAATGGTCAAAGGATATGAACAATTAATTTTCAGATAATGTTAAATCTATATCTAATCAAATACAATACTCTAAATCATTTTTGATTATAGAAATGTAAATTAAAACAACTCTAGAAATACCACCTCACACTTATCAAATTGGCTAATATGACAGAAAAGGAAAATAATAAATATTGGAGAATATGTGAGAAAATTGGAATACTAATTCAGAGTTGTAAACTGATTTAACCATTTTGGAGACCTATTTATAACTACGCCCAAAGGGCTGTAAAATTGTGCATACATTTTAATCTAATAATACTACTAGGTTTGTATCATAAAGACATCATAAAGAGGGAAAAGAGTTCAAATATATTTTAAAATTATAGGATCTCTTTTTCTTTTTTTTCTTTTAGTCTTATTTATTCACTATTCCCTCAGTTTCATTTCAAATAACTTTTTACATTTTTTTAAAAATTTAAGTTACAGATTCTCTCTCCCCACTCCCAACTACTATTAAGAAGCCACATGTGAAGTTATGTAAAAGATCTCCAGAAAAATTATGGTGTGAAAGAAAACATGGATTTCACATCTTAATTAAAAAAAAAAAACTCACAAAAATAAAGTTTAAAGAAAAGACAGAAAGAGTATTATTAAATTTTAATTGAGACACAATCAGTTCCTTCTCTGGATATGGGTAGGATTTTTCCTCATAAACTCTTCAGAGTACTTGTGAATAATTGTACTGCTGAGAATAGCAAAGTCATTTACATCCCAGAACATTGCTATTTATTTGTATACAGTACATCTTGTTTTGCTTGAATTCATGGAGGACTTTCCAGGTATTTTTTTTAATTTTATTTTCAAGAGCATTTTGCTCATTACTTCCCATAGAACAATATTCTATAACAATATTACAGCACAATTGATTCAGCCTTTTATAATTCATAAGCATCACCTCAATGTCCATTTGCCCTAAAAAGATAGCTGCTACAAATATTTTTGTAAACATAGATCCTTCCCCTTCTCCCTGCTTTTTTGAAATGTGTTTTTGGCATTCATGCCTAATAGTGGTATTGTTACGTCAAAGGGTATATATAAATTTATGACCCTTTGGGCTAAGATCATATCTTTTGATCGTTTATCAAAAGGAAAATGGCTCTTTTTTGTAAATTTGACTCATATTCCACTATGTTTCAGAAATAAGGCTTTATTAGAGAAACTTGCTTCAACATTCTTTTTATAGTTACTGTTGCTAATTCTATGTCCCTTCATTTATTCTTTTCCCTCTCTCTTTTTACCCTCTCTAATCAAAAGTGTTTTGCTACTAACCACTCATTTTATCCCTCTTTTTATCACCCTGGCTCCTCCCCATATCCCATTATCTTCCATTTGCTCAAGTCAAGTTATAAGAAATTATTTTTCTCAGTGAGCTTTAGTATTTTCTTTCCCAATTGGCCAATTTGGCTTTTAATGCATTTTTCTCCTCATTAGCTTTTTGTATTTCTTTTTGCACCACTCTCAATTCTTTTTTCTTATTTTTCCTCTGTCTCTCTTGTGAGTCTCAAAATACCTTTTGATCTCTTCTATGGCCTGAACCTAATTCTTATTTTTCTTGTAGGTTTTGGTTGTAGGAGCTTTGACTTTGTTATCAACTTCTGAGTGTGTGTTTTGATCTTCCTTGTCACCATAGTGACTTTCTGTGGTCAGAAATTCTTTTTGTTATTTTTGTTGTCTGCTTATTTTCCGACTCTATTACTTGATTTTTAAATCTTTGTTAAAGCAAGGCTCTGTTTCCAGGGTGGAGGATGCCCCGAACCTGAAGTTCCAGGGGTTTTATGTAACTGTTTTCAGTGATCTTTCTAGGAACCTGACTACAAGCATTTTCCCTGCCCTGGAATTCCTAGGAGTGGTCCTGTCCATTGTATCTGTGGGATCTAGTATGCTAAAGTAACAGACTCCTGCTTTGCTGACTCCAGGGCCAGTGCTAGGGTTGGGCTTGAGCTTTTTCCACCTCTACTCTAACTGGACCAACCTCTCACCCTGTTGTCACAAACTCTATCTATTGACCTTTCAAATCTTCCCTGGTATCGATGATTGAGAGATACAAAAGCCACCAGCACCCCTGCAGATTCAGAAGTCTCAACTTCCAGATGCTAGGGCAGGACTGGGTCCAGGTCTATGTCAGGGGAGAGGCCTAGGACTGGGGCTATGCTGGCTCGGTCTATGTTGGGATGGTATGCTGAGCTCCCATCCTCCTTCCACAGAACTTTACTTCTGAATTTCCAAGACCTCTTTGGTATCTGGGCTGAGAGATGTGGAAGGTACAATTATTCTTGCTGATTCAGAGGTCAGGGCTGGGGCTGGAGGAGGTATAATAGCTCTTTTTGAAGTGGCAAAGAATTAGAAATGGAGGAGATATCTACAAAGGGGAATGGCTGTGCAAACTCTTTGAATGTAAAAGAATATTATTGTGTTATAAGAAATGATGAGCAGGTGGATTTCGGGGGGGGAGGATTGGAAAGTCTTACATGAACTGGTGCTGAATGAATGAACAGAATCAGAAGAATGTTGTGCACAGCAATATGGCATGATCAAATATTACAGACTTTGCTCTTCTCAATAACACAATGATCACAGATAATTACAAGGGGCTTGTCATGGAAAATGTTGATCATATCTAGAAAAAAGAATTGTAGAATATGAGTGCAGATCAAAGCATACTATTTTCAATCTTTTTTCTTTCTTATGTTTTTCCTTTTTCTCTTGAGTCTTCCTTCACTACATGACTAATGTACAAATGTGTTTAACATTATTATATGTATATCAGATTACTTGCTGAATTGGGTGGTAGGAAGGACTGGAGGAAGATAGAAATAGCATAATATTAAAACTTGTAAAGATGAAAATTGAAAACTCTTTACATACAATTGGGAAAATATGATTAAGTAAAAAAAAAGAAAGAGAAAAAATATCGTATTGCAGAAAAAATTGGGACTTATTGTGTACGCTAGAATTCTTGGTAGATGTCTAATGTCAGTAGCTCAGACAAGTTTCCAGGGGGAAAAATCATCAATTTGTAGTTGGAGAAGACAGTAAAGATGAGCTAAAACAATTCCCTTGTGGCTTTTTAAAATACATAATGTAACTGAGGCTAGGAGAGGTTAAGTAACTTAAAGTAATATGGAAAATAAATTGGGATAATACCTTCTTTCATGAATGATTCTTGTGTCTCCTAAAATCAGTCTCAGGAGACAAATTTAAATTTGAAAAACTCTTAAGATGAGAGAGAATGTAGAAAATTATTATATTATGAAGATTTGGTGCTGAAGATATTAATTTGCCAGTTAAAGCAAAAAAAAAAAATTGGGAAAGAAGAGAAGCTAGTATTTCTAAAGTAATATCTTTAGACTACTTAGTTTAGAATGCTACCAACAATAATACAACTAACAGTAAAATTATGGTGTGTAAGTAAAGTAGATTTCTGTTACTTAAGACCAGAATTCTTAAAGCCTATGTTTGAATTGAAACAATAGGATTTAATGCTTCAGAAGTCAGAAAACTAAAGTCCTACATCTTCCATTAAAAGTCACTTAATCAAATCACTTAATTCTTCTAAAAATAGCTGCCTTATTTTGTAATAGAGGATTTAGCATATATTTTCTCCATTTTTCCCCAACACCATTTTATTCCATAATTTCTTGATGACCTTCCAAATCATCTTTAGTGTCTATTGGGTGAGAGGTATGGAAACTGCAGCTGCTGCCACTGATTCAGAAGCTTCCAGTGGCTGTTCCTGGTGTGCTGGGACCAAACATCATTTGGATTGCATTCAACTCTCACCTTGGTGCAACACCCTTTTCTTGCTGAACTTCTCAGTTGTTTTTGGCTAGAAAATCATTTTACTCCATCTTTTTGTGATGTTCTAAATTCATTTAGAGTCGTAATTAAAGTTATTTGAAGAGGTTTGGGGAGGAGATTGGACACCTCCTTGCATTTACTCCACCATCTTGGCTGTAAGCCCCGCAGTGATTAGTTCTATTTCACTACAAATAAAGTTAATATAAATATCTACATGCACATGCATACCTTACCTCTTCCTCTGATCCTTTTGCCATAATTCTATTCCTGGTTTTTCTGTGTATGTACTATTTAATAACTTTGGTGGCAAATATAATATTCCAAAATAATTGAATCAATTTATAGCTTCACTAATATGATCTAGGTTTTCTTTCATTTAATCTCTGCCACCTAAGGGCCAAAAAACTGTAAAGATATTGAATCCTCTTTGAAATGGAATTTTCTTTATAAAATATCTTCTTCATCAAAGCATGGCTTCTAATTATTATCATAAATGTCTATTATTATACTTCTTTCTTCAAAATTTTTCAGGGACAAAAACAATTCTAAATTAAGTCAAATGCAAGTGATTCCTTGTCTGGTTATAAATTGTACCCATTGTGTCAGCTGTGATTTATCTCCAAAATCAGAATCGAAATTCTTTATTAGGAAAAAAAGTTACAGAATACTCACTTATTCTTTGCTCACAAGTTTAATTATAATATTTTCTCTACTAAAACATAATACAGTCTTGTTATTTAAATAAGTTATCATAACAGCTCAATCATTTCAAAAGAGGAAAAGGCTCTTGAAATGATGTTGATTCAGTGAATTACTTGGCACAAATTTCTCTAGCAAACAGATACGATAAATTATTTGGCTGGAATTTAAATAATAGTAAAGCATAGACAACTTTAAAGAAAATATTTCTATTCTTATTCTTCTAGGCTAGTATGTCTTTTGAACTTACTCAAGTAAAGTAGGTAAATGGATAGAAGCTTGAACATTTCCAGATAATTCCTTTTATTAGCTGAAGTAATAAAAACATATGGCCACATTTGTTTTTATAGAATCATAAAGACTCCATTAAAGAGAAAGATTCATGTAACTGAATTATCACTGCTTTTTAGATAAAAAGATCAAATATCTTTAGATAAGTTTCCATTCAATGTGCTGCTTACAAAAATAAACTGTTTCTACCTACTACATTAAGTTGCTATGTCTACTCTATTAATTTCATTAAAAGGATACCAGGAGTAGCAATCTTCTGTACCTCAAGGGACCTGTTGTGCACTGGTAGATTCTTTAGAGAATGTGTTTGATAGGTGTACTGAGCTTTGCTCGAACCTTCAAAATGTATATACTGCTCTTTCCATCCAATAAATCCAAGAGGACATCAGCATGAGTACAGACATTTTGACATCTACCCTTCTGCCTCCACCCAACCTTGCCCTTCCCATCTCTTCCTCAGGTGCTTAAAATTAAAAAAAAAAAAAAGAAAAAAAGAAAAAATTACCAGCAGCACTGCAAAAACTTTCCTATCTAGATACATTCTATCTAGATGTAGAATTCATGTACAGAAAAGTCAGGTTACATAGGATAAAAGTTCCTTTTCTTGGACACTATATCCCAGTGTCATATATTTATTCTTAGCCAGTGTTTCTACATGTAAAACTAATAGACTCTTTACTTGAAATTGTTTTAATTTATGCCGTATTTTTGAAAAAAATGGGATAGAATGTAAGTACCTTGAGAACATATTGGTTTTCTTTTTAATTTTTTAATTTCTTTTTTTAACATTTAATTTTTTTCCAACTTAAATCAAAATACAAGCTATAGCAATTTTAAGGTATAAGTAGAATATTATCAATTATGCTACGTCATTTTTTGGGGTTGTTGTTTTTTCCTTCTCACAGAGGACCATGACATGAGGAAGTGAATTAGCTTTAAGTGAGGGAGGGCTGTGCCAAGTCACCTGCCTCATACTCCCCTCCAGAATCTCATGAATCCAGTGGCAAGGTATAAATCAAGATGGCTAGAGATGGCCCTGGATGTCAATTAAAATGTTTTGGTGGGACATTGTCGTGTCAATTTTATCTCTATATTTAATCATAAACAGAAAATAAACAGAAATTTTATTTCAACAAATATTGAGAATCATTTATTAGAAAAATAATTTTAAAGAGATGCCAGAAAATCTGGGCTTTGTGGAAAGATCATGCATCTCAAAGTCAGGAAAATCCACATTCAAATCTGGCCTCTTTTACTTACTAGCTTTGTGAACTTGTGGAAGTCACTTAACCCTATTCATCTCAGTTTCCTCATCTGTAAAAAGAGCTGGAGGAGGAAATGACAAATTACTCTAGGATCTTTATAAAAATCAAAATCAAAATAAACAGAAACAAATGGGCACAAGAAGAATAGGGCATGAATGAAATAACTGAACGACAATCTCTGTCTTCTATTAAATATAACTTCTTATAAAGTCTATAGATGATACTCCTAACCTTGTTTTCCATAACCTCAGACTCAATACATTCTTCTTTCTCCCTACTCTTTCTTTCTGACTTAGCATCCACTATCAAGTTTTCCTTCTCTATATCTCAATATTTCTCTATATCTACTTACCCATTTTTTTTTTGGTAATTTCTGTCTTTGAGGAATAAGCATCATTCTTACTTATCAAGGAAGGCACTTCTAACAATTGTGTTGTTTCTCTATTTCTGCCCCACCACCTCTTCCTGTGTTCTAACCACATCAACCATTTCTTTTTCTTTTGGATTTTCAATCTGTTCCTCTTCATTGGTTCAAATTATTCTATCAAAAAAGATATCCATACATCTCTATCATAAAGAAGCAAAAATAAAAGAAAAACAACAGCTTTTCATGAATAATTTTTTCTTTATTCAGTATTTGGAAATTTGAATGTGTGTTCAATAGAAGCCAAATTATTATGTATGCATTTACTTGGAGGCAATAAGAGTCTTTCAGTGAATAGCTGTATAATTTAACTTCCCTCTAACACATAGATATGCCCTGAAAAAAACAGATTTAAAGTCCCGCCTCTGGATATATGCTAGCTTGATGTCTGGAGAATCACTTAATTTTTAATGTCATATGCAAATTTTTAACTTTCCAAATCCTGTTGGAATATGATATGGAAGATGGAATCCATTAAGCCAGTTTAATTGTAGGTCCACATTCCATCTATAATAATGATATTAGACTGTATCAGGCTTTTCATATGTTCTTTATCTCTTCCTCTATTACTTCTTTCTGTCAAGGTGGTCTATATCACACTCTGAAAATGACATTTCCATTTCTACTTTTGTGCATTTCCAAGCAAATAAATATATTCCACTCAGCTTCTGCATTCGGGATCCTGGATTTCATTACACAAATTATTTATTTATTTTGCAATACTATTGTGTTTTTTGCTAGCACCTTGCCACAAACACACACACACACACAATCACACACAGAACTTTTATCTTTTCTTTTCAGAAATACTGGAAGATGTATCCATCTAAATCTATATTTTAATTATAAATGAAATCCAATTAAATTTCAGAAAACCTGCAAGATCAAATGTATATCCTGTAATTAGGATGGCTTACTTCATTTTTTCCTTGTCAACCATATTATATTCCAATTAGCAATAGCAAACCTACAAGAAATATATGATACTAACTTTCTTCTGAGATGCAATTGTAGACATGCCAAAAGCCAACTCTTCTTTGGGATATCCTCTACTTGCTTCCTAGAAATTTCAAAATCTTCAGTAAGGATTGCATTCCTTTGATGTGATTATGATTTTTTGATTAGGAAACCTGATCAGATGTATTTAATGGAGATTTCTTCCTTACTTTTCAAGATGTTGTGTGTGTGTGTGTGTGTGTGTGTGTGTGAATATGAACAATCCATGAATCATGCCCGAAAACTCTTATTCTTAAGATTTTTGAAGCAAAATACTCCAAAAATTCAGGAGATTTTTATTTGGTTTATTCAACAAAATATTTTGAATGTAGGTTACTCTTCTCTGAGTGAATGGAAATTAATTATTATATTCTTATACTGGATACAAAAATCATTTTATAATAGTTTTTTTTTAATTTTTCAAAATACATGCAAAGACAGTTTTCAACATTAATCCTTGCAAAACTTTGTGTTCCATATTTTTCTTTCTTCCTCTTCACCTCTCTTCTCCCCAGACAGCAAGTTATCAAATATAGATTAAACATGTGTATTTCTTCTAAACAAATTTCCATATTTATCATGCTACCAAAGAAAAATCAGCACAAATGAAAAAAAATGAGAAAGAAATATAAAAGTAAGCAAAAAATAATGAAAAAAGATGCACATATGTGTCCTTTTCCCTTTAGAATACAAACTCAGTAGAGACACTGCTGGATCAAAAGATATGCAAAGATTGATAGTCCTTTGGGCATAGTTACAAATTATTCTCTAGAGTGTTTGGATCAGTTCACAACTCCATGAACAATGTATTATCGTCCCAGTTTTTTTTTTTTTTAACATCCCCTCCATCAATTATCATTATCTTTTCCTGTCATGTTAGACAATCTGAGACATGTAGTACCATAGAATTGTATGTGGCTCTTTCTGAGACAAATATGTATTTCTTGAATACCCTACTGTTCAGTTTTAAATTAGAAACTTCTAATTTATTAAATGCTCTAAATCCAGATGATTTCATAAAATAAGTTAAAATACAATATTGAGTAGCATAAGTGAAATATAATAGAAATAACATTTTTTCATACATATTTATATATATGTATATATATATATATATGTATATATATATATTAGAAATATTCATCTTTTAAAATTTTGATTTCTCAGCTCTTTTCCTCCCAGACCTTTCTCACCTCTTGAGAGAGCAACATTTCACCTTTGTTACATTTTTCTTATTACTTTATACAATGTTCCCCTGATTCTGTTCACTTCACCCTGCATTAGTTTATATGTGCCTTCTAACATTTTTAAATAGCACGTTAATATTCCCAAACAATCATATACCACAAATTTTTCAACTCTTCCCCAACTGATGGCTGTCCCCAAAATTTCCAATTTTTGTCACCAAAAGAGCTGCTATACACACCTAACCACACACATATATATAAATTTTATATGTATATGTTATATAAAATTTCTAAATACATTGTTGAATGGTTGAATGTTAATATTAATAATGGACAGCCTTTCTTCATCCTTGACCTAATTGAAAAGGCATCTAATTGATCCCCCTATGTAGAAATCATTTGCTCTTAGTTTCAGATAAATAATATTCACCATTTTACAGAAGACTTCACTTATTTCTATGCTATCAAGTGTTTCTCATAAGAAAAAGTGTTTTGTCAAATTTTTTATACATTTATCATCAGATATAATTGTTTATCATTTTGGATATGGACACTTATGGCTATACTTTTTCCTAATACTGAAACTGCTCTCCATATCTGGTTCAAATTCAACCAGTTCATTGTATATAATCTTTCTGATGTATTGCTGTAATATGCTTAGTAGTTTCTTATTTAAAATTTTGACATTAATATTGATTAAACATGGCTATAGGTTTTGTTTTTTTTGTTTTTTTTTTTTTCCTGAGGCAATTGGAGTTAAGTGAATTGCCCAGGGTCAACACAGGTTTCTAAAATATATTTATGCCAGAAAAAAAATATATTTTATTCTTCTTTACAATTTTTTTTTCAAATAGTAAAAATATTTTTGTTTGTTTCTTGCTAGGGTATAGGACCCTCCTGAGAGGTAGTACAGAGGTCACCTTGACCTGTGATGCACAATAAGCTTTCTGCCACGCTGCAGAAACACCCTTGTTGAGCAAGTAGCACTGATGCACAGCATGGGAATGGGTTGAGCCTGAGGGTCAAGCTAGTCACTAGTGAGCAGGGATGTCTTGACTAGACTTCTCACCTGTGAGTAACTAAATTGCTAGATTGGCTCTCCTCCCATTAGCAGATACCATGCATAAGCAAAGCCCAAGAGCTGTTTCTCTGAATGGTGATTGGGTATTGTCTACTATTCAGGAGCAGATCACCCTGGTAAAAATGTATATAAACAAGGCTGTAGGGCATAATAAACTGGAGCTCTTTTCACATTCTATCAGTCTTCTGCCTCATTCATCTTTCCTCTGAGATCAAAGGGCTCATATACTTTGAGCTCTTAAGACAGCTACAACAATTTCTTTGGATAGGTTTCACTTGAGTATATTTTTTAAGATCTGTGAAGAGATCAGCAGGAAGGAAGAAAATTAAGGAACAACTGATAGGGAAAGCTCCCAGAAGAAATGAGAATCAGTAGAATGAAAGGCACATACAGAAGTATTGTCTTGGAAATGAAGAATTTTATCTCTACCTCAGAGAATTAAAGAAATAGGAAGATAAGATAGTTGTTGAAAGTACAAAAGAACAGGATGGTGCTGGGGAATTGCAGAGATAGGGGGGAAAGTATGGAATAACTATTGTGGGAGAGAATTAGTAACTCAAAAAGGGATGGATACAGTGATTTCTATGTAGATTTGAAGACACAATTACAGTTTGATAACATTATTTTTCACAAGATCTATTTGGCATATATTTCTTTTTCTACTTTCCCCTAGCAATAGAGAAAGCAAATGGTATAGGTAAATTAGTGTCTAGGATTGGCAGAGCAAAAAAAAAAAAATAGTTGGACAATGGGTGCAATATATTCAAAGATAAAAAAAAAAGATGTAGAACTAAACTGGTCACACATAGGGTCAAGAAGTTGCAGAAAATAAATTGAGTCTAGTGATGATGACTATGATAAAACAATAAAAACAGAATTGGAGAAAATAGAGCTTATGATAAGAAGGAAAAATTGGTTTAGGAGGAAAGAGGAGTGGGAGGGAGAGAATGTTTAGAGAATATTCTTAGAGAAAGAATTCAAAAGATAATTTAATTTAGGGAATTTTTTTTTTTTAGGGTTATGTCAGTTTAAAGTAGAACAAGGCTATGAATGGTTTATGCAGAATGGAAATTTGTTCCTTTGAGTTTAGGAGGTCAACATACATTGGAGGTCAGGATTCTCTAATGGAAGTATTCCACTGTTCCTGGGCATTGTCAAACTTCAAATAAGTTGAAACAGAAAAACAAGTGAAAAGAAGGAAAAAGTGCAGGAAAAATAATCAGAAAATCAAGGAATAAAGAATAGACCTCTAAACAGATAATTTCTAGGTGCAGATAATGTCTAAAGCAAAGAAACTCCTTATACCTTTTCCACAAATTATTATTAGATTAGACATTAAGTGTTAAGTCACCAACCCCATGTCATTTAACCAGCATCTAGCAGAGGAAGTACTTCAACCTTTATCTTCCTAACTTTGAAGCAAGTTCTTTACTCATTATGCGACACTACTTCTTATAATAAAATAAAGAATGTTTGGAACATAGATTCCTCAATTCACACAGAAGCAGTTTTGGTAATAGATACATAATTAAAATTATAGATGAAGTTACCAAAAGAATTTGGGGAAGAAAAACAGTTTGTAAAGAGTGGTGTTTATTTCTTCTGACTTGGTGTATGCTTATTTTATTCAGGCCTAGAATGAACATCTATGAAGAACAGAGATAAGAAATATTTCTGACTGTAACTTCTTTGGAGTCTAACTTTCCCTTGTCTATCCTGAATTACTAATTCTCTGCTATACTTTTGATGTGCTTAGTCAAATATATTACCAGTTCTGTAACTGAGAGCATATGAACTGAGCCAATTCTAAATCCTGAATCTCCTTACAGTGAATGCATCCATATAGACAGATTGAATGAACCAAAAAAGAGTACTGATTTTTCAACTGTACCTGAGAAGGAAAGTCTGATGAAAATGAGGAACTAAGAGCAGGCCAATTTCTCTTCCTACTCCAGTAGATCTTACATCATGACAGAAAAACTGGCCAGTACAGGAAAGGTTGACAAAAAAAAAAATCACATTTTCCAGAAGAATCCAGGGTTCTGTGATGAGATAAATTTGTATTACATGATACAAGTATTTGGAAACAGAAGTAATTAGTGAGATTTTTCATTTTAAAGATAATTATTGTTGGTTTTAGCTTTTGTAATGATATTCAATATTGAGGAAAATAATATTCAGACATATATGTGGGAACAAAGCGATAAAGATAATGAAATTATTTCCATGTTGCTATTCAACCTAAGGACATATTGAATGGTCTCTTAGTTTTTTTTAGTGTTTGTGTTCTGTATTGTCTAGATAAAAGCTTAGATTCCTCAGCTGTGATGTTACTTCTTTAAATATGTAAACTTAATTTCCTTCAGAAAAAAACACTGTGATAATTGCTGTGGAAAATAATATAGATAAGAGTTTGTAATAATTGTGAAAAATATAATAATGTATAAAACTATATTGAGTGGCTTTAGCTGATCATTCTGTTTCTCCACCCAAATGTCTCTCTCCCCTGCTCCCCAAGGAAGAATGAACAAGGAAATCTTCCATTTGAGTTGCATAGTTTACTTAGACATTGTTCTTCAATTTGGGGAGGGGAGGGAAAAGAAGTTGTTATGTTGTTATCTCCTTGTCAGATACAAAGGTATAGTGAAAACTGGCACTAATAAAAGCATATATGGAACTTCAGGGGACTTTTTTTTTGTTTCCTTTTCCAGAAAAAGAATATTTGCTTTATAGAAAGCACCATTATCTCTTTCACAGCCACTCATAAGGTTAATTCATTCTATAAAATTTTAAATGAACTCAGTTTCATAAATTCTCTTGAGAGATGATATCCCTTCAACTAAGGGTATTTGGAAACCTCTAAAACATTCAAGGTTACAAAATACTTTTCATGTAACAAGGGATATTAGTGCTAAACAAAAAGAGTTTCATGTGGACACAGAATCTTATTTCTCCTACCAGTTTGCTACAGGACATGGTATTTCCATCATAAAAAAATGCATTTTCCAGATTATGGCAATTTTTTTTTTCTTTTTAGACAGCCACTATAATGGTGGAGTAGTGAATAGATGCTTGGTTTTGAATCAGAAAAATGTCTTTCAAATTTTGACTTTTGCAATTGTGATAAATGTATATGTATGTATGTATATGCATATACATACATACATATATATGTATACATAAATAGATATGTAGACAGTGATTTAATTACTTTCAAAAATGTAGTAGCTACTGGGCTAAGTATTGTGGCCCTTCATGAAACAGTCTTTGAGGTTAGTAACTGAGAATATATCTTAAGGTCAAGGTATCTTCAGGGTGGTAGGTCCACTAGTTACTGGAGAAACCTAGAGTATAAGTCAAGCTGGGAAGTATAGTGACCATGTCTGGGCCTCGTGAAATTTATTTTTCAATTTTATTCAGATCTTCAAACATATTACTATGACATTATTTTCATTTCAAAAAAAAGACATTCTGAGAATGCTTTGAAAACAAGGTTAAAAAATTCTTCCTTAGCCTATTTGCTATGCCATCATTTTGCCTCTTGGCTTTTAGGCAGAGATATTTAATTGTAAGCAATGTTCATTTATTTTGTTTTATGCTCAAATCCAACAAGATGGCAATAAAACATTCCAAAATTTTCATTTTTTGAGATGAAAAATATGTAATAGAAATATCTATATCTATCTATTTATTTCTTACCTTAAAAACATTAGTTTATTTTATATCAAATAATCCTGGAAGACATTTGCAATGTTAATAAACATATACCATCTCTTGAAGCTATCTAACAATTTGAATAAAAATCTACAGGACAAACTTCTAATCTCTGAGTTTATGTATTTTAAAAATAACATTTCACATATATTATAATCACATCATTTTAAAAATGTTATATACGTATGGATAATATTCATAGAATTATAGGCCATGAGAATGGGAAGAGTTCAATCTCCCAATTTTATAGATAAAAAAATCTGATACCTCACTTTATCCTCATCCCCCTTCTTTCCCATTTTCTATCAAGAACTTTTGGCAAAAGACAAAAAGTGAGATCTCTTCACCTGATCATGGAAACAGCATTTATGAAGTCAAAAATTAAAAAAACAACAACAGATCAAACAATAGTTTGATTCTCTACAAAGCATAAAAATAATATTTAATCACAGGATGCCCCCTTTGACATACAACACAGTAGTCTTCAACTTTCTGAGACTCTTGGCAACTGAACAGACATGGCATTATTTTGTTATGATTACTGATTTAAAAACTACTCACTGACAAGCAGATGTTTGCCTCTTATTTGTCAAGCAATTAAAGGATGTTGCTACAGCTGAGTTTTGCACCTGTATGAAAAAATGATCAAACTGCTTTTGTTCCAGACCTCCTAACTTAGGAAAAATGTCTATTAGTGCCAATAATAATTATGAACCAGCATTAAGCAAACAAATCCAAAACAACAAAAAATTAATGAAGAGTTAGTGATTAATGAATCTAGATAAGTAATATTTATATTAATTTGCTAGGCAACTATATGAAAAATAACTCCATAATAAAAATGACACCGCAGATATCACAAAATGTAGTAGAAAATGAGAACTCAGTTTTTGAATTTACATTCATATTAAGAAACATCATCATAATATTTCTCTTCAACAATCATATATTTATTTTGCATCTTTCAGATACACAAAAAGTATTATGCCCTCTGTTTCATCAATGACTTTCTTACTAAAGGAAGAAAAAGTTCTAAAGTGGTCCTACTTTAGAGAATCAATTAGTGATGTTGATGACACTGAAGTTGAAGCAACAATAAATTCTTAAAAGGAAATGAATCATTTTTAGATTTCAAAGGTATTATTGAGACAAGAAATTTCACATAATTTTCAAAATATGAATATCAACATCTTTTTTTTCCTGGCAATGAACAGTATAATTGCTTTTAATAATAATAATAATTACTCTGATTTGTCTAAAATGAAAACACTAATTTGCAATCTTGTTTTTCAAAGAAGATATATGGAAGGTTGTTCAAATGTGCACACTAATTATGAAAAAAATCAGACATTGAAGGTTAGAGATATTATAGCAGTTATGACAACTTTATCAGATTGCCTTATTTATATAAAATAAACTGGCTTTTTAATTATAATTGAATAATCATTTGAAAATCACTAAGGTAAAAATTATGTTGCTATTCCTGACATTATCTCAAAATATCTTCTAAGAATAAAGTTACATTTCATGCATTATAAATTATTCTTAAAATCCTAGAATTTATAAATTTTGAATAGAAGTAACATTTTAGCTAATTTAATGAACAATCATCTTTTTACAAGATATTATTTAAACATTATTTTACATATATGTTTATATGTGCATAACATAAACATGTAATCTTATGCATATTTATATGCATTTATGTACATGTATAAAGTGTTATGCCCATGTATAATAGCAGTATCATTGAAAATTTTTATTTATATTATTTTACATATATATAATTATAATTTTATTATAATATTAGATGAATCCTGAAATCCTCGAGCCCTAGAGTAAAAAAAAATTAGTTGTCAAAGAACCTGAATTTTATTGCTTCCCTAATGTCTATTACTTGATTGACACTGCTAAATATTTGAAGTCCTTCTTACTTTAGACCTCAGTTCCCTCTTCTGTAAAGATAAATTGAAAAAATCAAATAGATAGGTAGGTAAATGAATGAATGAATGAATGGAAAAAAAAAGGTCAACATAGGATAAGAAGGGATAATGTACAAGGCTTATTCTAGCTCTCACTTTCTGATATAGATGCAGTCTTTGTTTTGCTAAAGTTTCAACCTTGTTTTCATCTTTTTATTTTATGTAAAGCTTTTTATTTTCAAAACACATTCATAGATAGTTTTCAACATTCATCCTTGCAAAATATTGTGTTGCAATTTTTTTCCCTTCCCATAACTTTTTCAATCATTCTGCAAATGATGGGCATCCACTCAGTTTCTAGTTCCTTGCCAATACAAAAAACAGCAACATCTGCTACAATATTTTTGTATGTTGGTCTTTTTCTTTTTTTGATGATCTCTTTTGGCATGCAAGTCCCATAGAAACACTGTTAGATCAAAGGGTATTCACAGTTTGATAGCCCTTTGGGCATAGTTCCAAATTGTGCTCCAGAATGGTTTGATCCATTCATATATCCACCAATTATGTATTAGTGTTTCAGTTTTTCCACATTCCCTCCAACATTCATCATTATCTTTTCCTCTCATCTTAGCCAATCTGAGACGGATGTAGTGGTAACTAATAGTTGTTTTAACTTCTATCTTTAATTTTGATCAATAGTTATTTTGAGCAATTTTTTTCATATGAATAGAAATGGTTTTAATTTCTTCATCTAAAAATTGTTTATATCCTTTGTCTATCAATAAGAGAATGGCTTCTATTCTTATAGATTTGAATCAATTCTCAGTATAGTTTAGAAATGAGGCCTTTATCACAGAACATTTTCCCTCCACTTTGTCTTCCCTTCTTACCTTGCCTGTATTGATTTTATTTGTACAAATTTTTTTTAGCAATATAATCAAAATTATCTATTTTGCATTCTGTAATGAACTCTAGGTCTTCTTTGGGCACAAATTTCCTTTTTTCCCACAGATGTGAGAGATAGACTTTGTTCTTCTAGTTTGCTTTTAGTATCACTTTTTATATCTAAATCATGAATTCATTTTGACCTGACCTTGGTATAAGGTATTATGTGTAGGTCAATGTCTAGTTTCTGCCAAACTATTTTCAAATTTTCCCAGCAAGTTTTGTAAAATAATGAGTTCTTATACCAAAAGATGGGGTTTGGGGGCTTATCAAACACTACATTACTAGTCATTGATTTGTGAACCTATCCTATTTCATTTATCAATTAGTGCATTTCTTAGTCACAAAAACACATGGTTTTTATGATCACTGCTTTATAATATAGTATTAGGGCTGGTACAACTAGGCCACCTTCACATGAATTTTTTTTTCCATTAATTCCCCTGAAATTCTTGACCTTTTGTTTTTACAGGTGAACTTGTTATTGTTATTCTTTTTTTTTCTATCTCTGTAAAATATTTTCTTTGGAGTTTGATTGCTATGGCACTAACTAAATAGAATAAATTAGATGGAATTGTGATTTTTTTTTTATCATATTAGCTCAGTCTACCAATAAGCATTGGATATTCTTCCAATATGGCATTAGATCTGTTTGATCTGTTAGAGAGTGAGATCTGGCTTATATGCATGAGAAGATTTTTTTTATTCTGTTTATATAGGTTCTGACAGTTAGATTCCAAAATATTTTATATTATCTACAGTTATTTTAAATGTAATTTCTCTTGTATCTCTTGTTGGACTTTGTTGGTAACATGTGGAAATGCTAAAGATTTATGTGGATTTTTTTTTTTTTGTATCCTGCAACTATGCTAAAATTGTGAATTGTTTCTAATACTTTTTTTTAAAATTGATTCTCTAGGATTCTATGAGTATAGCATCATATCATCAGCAAAGAGTGAAAAATTTGGTTTCCTAATTACCCACTCTAATTCCTTTAATCCTTTTTTCTCCTATTGCTAAAGTTAACATTTCTAATACAATATTAAATAATAATAGTGATAGAAGGCAGTCTCATTGTACCCTTGATATTCCTGGGAATGGTTCTACTTTATCTTCATTACAGGTGATGTTTGCTGATGGTTTTAAACAGATGCTACTGATCATTTTAAGGAAAACTCTATTCCTATACACTCTTGTGTTTTAATAGGAATAGGTGCTGGATTTTCCCAAATACTTTTAGTGCATCTATTGAGATAATCATATGATTTTTGTTAATTTAATTATTGATATATATATATATATATATATATATATATATATAGTCAATTATGCTAATAGATTCCACAAAATTGAAGAATCCGTGTATTCCTTGTATACATACTATTTCATCCTGGTGTCCTATCCTTGGGATAATTTGCTGTAATTCTTTGCTAATATTTTATTTAAGGGTTTTGCATCTATATTCATTAGGGAAATTGATCTATAATTTTTTCTTTGTTTTGACCTTACTTGGTTTAGGTATCAGCACCATTATCTGTGTTTTAATATAGCAGCATTCCTTACACTATTTTTCCCAAATAGTTTGTATAGGATTGGACTCCATTGTTCTTTAAATGTTTGATAGAATTTAAATGTAAATTTTTCTACATGTAAATCTATTGTGAAGAATTTTTCTTAGGGAGTTGATTAATAACTTTTTCAATTTATTTTCCTAAAATGGGACTATTTAGGTAATGCATTTCCTCCTCTCTTAATCTGGGGAATCTGTATTTTATAGGTAGTCATTTCCGTTAGATTATCACATTTATTGATATATAATTGGGCATGATAGCTCCTAATTATTGCTCTGATTTCTCTTCATTGGTGAGAAATTCACCCTTTTCATTTTGCATATTAACAATTTGTTTTTTTTCTTTTTTTCTTAATCAAATTAAGCAATGGTTTATATGTTATCATTTTATTCATAAAACCAACTTTTAGTTTTATGAGTTCAATAGTTTTCTTACTTTGTTTTATTAATCTCCCTTTTTATTTTCAGAATTTCAAATTTTGTATATAATTGGGGGGTTAATTTGTTCTTTTTCTAGCTTTGTTAGTTGCATGCCCAATTCATTGATCAGTTCTTGCTTTATTTTATGCAAGCACACATCTAGAGATATAAAACTTCCCATAAGAACTGCTTTGGGGGCATTCCATCAGTTTTAGTATGTTGTTTCATTGTTGTCATCCTCCTGGATGAAATTATCGACTGCTTATATAATGTGTTGTTTCATGCACTCATTCTTTATGATTAGATTGTTTAGTTACAATTAATGTTTTGTATAACTTTCTCTGTCCCTTTATTACATATACTTTTTATTAAATAATAATCTAAAAATATGCATTTACTATTTCTTCCTTTCTGTATTTGATTTGGAGGTTTTATGCCCTAATACATGTTCAATTTTTAATGTAGGTTCCATCTACTATTAAAAAAAAAAAGCATATTCCTTTCTATCCTCATTTAATTTTCTCCAAAGTTCTATCATAAATAACTTTTCCAAAATTGTATTTATTTACTTAACTTCTTTTTGTTTTATTTTGTGGTTCAATTTATCTAGATCTAACAGAGTAAGGTTGAGATCCACCACTATTATAGTTTTGTTGCCTAATTATTCTTGCAGCTCTCTTTAACTTCTCTAATAATTTGAATGCTATACCATATGTGCACATATATGGGATAGCATTCAAATATCCCATATATGTGCACATATGGTACATATATGTTTACTATTGACATTACTTTGTTATTTAAGGTGCTCTTTAGCAAAATGTAGATTCTTTCCTTTTCCCTTTTAATTAAATCTATTTTTTTTTTTGCTTGATCTGAGATCATGCTCACTGTCCCTGCTATTTTTACTTCAACTGAAGCATAATAGATTATGCTCCAGCCTTTTACCTTTACTCTATATATCACTCTGCGTTAAATATATTCCTTGTAAACAACATGTTGTAGGATTCTGGCTTTTAATTCAGTCTATTTGCTCCCATTTTAATTCTGTATTTATTACCATCTTATTTTCTCCAAGTTATATTTTGCTGTTTCCTTTCTCCCTTTTCCTCCTCCTTTCTTATCACTTTCTCCTTACATTCCTGTTGTTCCATCTATTTTTCCTCCCCCTTTCCTTTCCTCTTTCCTCTTCTCTTTTCCTTTCCTAGAGAGGGAGACAAATTTATCGATAAAATGAAATATATCTGATATTCTTCCTTTGAACAACTTCCAATGAAATTAAGATTCACACAAGGTCATCCCCTTCCCTTCTTTCTCTCAATTGTAATAGATCTTTATTGCCTCTTCATGAGCTGTAATTTACTTCCACATTTTACTTTCCCATGCCTCCTCTTCTGGTACAATTCCTTTGCCACCTCTACTTTCTTTTTTATACCATTAAAATAAAGTCAAATTATACTTACACTCTCTAAGTATACAGTTATCAAAGGTTAAACATACCATCTTCCCATATAGGTTGTAAACTTTTTAACTTTTATAAGAAACAGCGCTTTTTTCCCCCATTTTTAACTTTTTCTGCTTCTATTGAGTTCTGCATTTGAAGACCAAATTTTCTATTCATCTCTGGTCTTTTCTTCTTTTTCCTTGAAAGATAAGGCTTAATTTCTCTGGATAGTTTTTTCCATTCCAAGATTGTTTGCCCTTCAAAAAAACATATTCCAGACCCTTCTTTCCTTTAAATTGGAAACTGCTAGGTATTGAGTAATCATGATTGTGGCTTCTGGATATTTGTTTCTTTCTAGTTGTTTGCAACATTTTCTCCTTGATGTGATAATTCTAAAATTTAGCTACAATATTTCTTGGAATTTTCATTTTGAAGTATCTTTTTCAAGGTGATAAATGAATTCTTTCGATTGCTATTTTACCCTCTGTTGTAGATCATTAGGGAAGGTGGATTTTATTTTGTTGTTGTTGCTTTTTGTTTTGTATTGTTTTGTTTTGATGATTTCTTGAAAAATGTAGTATATGCATTTTTTTTTTTTTTTTTTTTTACATCATGGTTTTCATGTAGTCCAATAATTCTTAAATTGTCTCTCCTGGATCGATTTTCCATGTCAGTGTTTTTCCAATGAGGACTTTTACATTTTCTTTTCTTTTTTTCTTTTCTTTTTTTTTTGACTTCGTTTGACTGATTCTTGATGTCTCATTGAGTCATTTGCTTCCTTTTTGTTCAATTATAATTTTTAATGAATTATATTCTTCAGTTAGATTTTTTTTATCACCTTTTGCATTTGACCAGTTGAACTTTTAAATGAGATGTTTTGTTTTCATAAATTCTGTTTTTCAAGGACTTGATTTCTTTTTCCAATTCATTAAATCTATTTTTTAATTTATATACTGTTTCCATGATCTATTTTTAAAATTTTCTTTAGGTCATTTCTGTTTTTCCTTTTCCTAATTCTCCTGCAAAGTTTTCATTTCCTTTCCCTATTTTTCTTTTAACTCTTTTTTAAGATCCTTTTTGAATTTTTTCAAGAAAGCCTTGTGAGATGGCTACCAACTCATATCACCCTTTGGGGCTTCATCAGGAATCATTTTGCCTTTAGTATGCTCAGGGTTTGAGCTCTATTTTTCTTGTCATTTTAAAAGGTTGAGTTCTGCTTTTAGGGCAAAGGGGAGATTGTCCTAAGCTTACTCTATAGGCAACAGCAGCTTCAAGATGCCCTAGGGCAGGTGCTACTGGCTTCCTTCCTGTGCTGGCTGGGTGGGGCCAAGTCCCACATTATTCTGGAGTTCAGGAGTTTTTTGTATTTGTATTGGATGTCTCACAGGTAGTCTGTTGATCCACTGGCTTCTGAACCAGAACAGACTAGCCAACAATGTTGTATTTTGACTCCCATTAGATTTTCCAGACATGTAGAAGCCACTTTACCCTAGATACCTGAGGTTTTCCTGTGCTCTGTCTCACCTTTCCCTTTCCCTCTGTGCCCAGTTGAAACAGACCTTTTTTGAAGTTCCTTGAAAATATCTTCTGCTGTAAATTTGTTACATTTCTTTAACTTCAAGACCAGGTCAGAGGCTTGATCAGGTGTTTGTTAGGGATGATAAATATGTTGATCCCAGAGATTGAACATTGTTAGTATTCAGCACAGTGCAGAAGTGCAAAACAGGAAAGAATGTGACCTTTTAGGACTTACTGTTTTAACATGGAAATGCTGCTAGCCAGGAGGAAAGTGGTCATTGAGGCTCTTGTGTGTATGCTCTGCTAAAGTTTGGCCACAGATCCGGGCAAGTCCTGTCCACATGCCAGATTGAGCATTGAGTGTGCACATTTATCAAGAAGGTCTCTGCCGCAATCCAAGACTGTTGCTAGGGCACAGCACTGGGACACAATAAGGACTATAAAGGAAGCAGAAAGAGGGGATTGAGAGAGAGATCCTGAATAAAGTGCCTTGAAGCTTCACTGTGGTGTCTGACTACTCTGTCTGATCCGGATATATTTGAAGTGTCGTGGGGTGACAGGCATCATTAGGTAAGCACCGAAGCCCACTCCCCACTACAGCTGGATTGAATAGTGAGGGAGACCCAAACAGGTGTTGATCTGAGGGAAGCCAGGAAGAGCTCAGACAAAAACATGTCTACTCTCCCATCATCTTGGCTCGGTCCCTCAATTTTCATCTTTACTTTTGACTGAATGCAGAATAATAAAGTAGTCAAAATAATCTACTCTGACTCTTCTCATCCCTTCTGATAGAAAAAAAAAATTCTTGGAAATGAAAGAAAGTAATGTTGTGCCACATGTATCAGTTTCCCTCGATTGCTCTGTCCGAGCCACAGTTCCCAATATCAGTTTCCCTAAATTGCCCTATTTCCCTTAATGCTACAGTTCCCATGTACAAAACTTCCCTTAATTGCTCTGTCCCAGAATACCAATCCCCACTTCCTGACCTTCAGAAATAATTGGACTCACATTCCAATGGAATCATAAAACTTCCAAATGGCCAGTCTTGACATACCTCTTATCTAAATGACCCAGACTCACTGTCCCAGCTTCTCCAGCAGCTTTCACTCCCTACCTGAATTTATAACTTTAGTACTCTTCTTCCCCTTACTCCCTACCTGTCAGAATTGAATAGTTTCTTTTGAACCTCTGATATCTCTCAGCAGTTCTTTCTCCCCAAGCTATAGGAACCTATATAAATCCATGATTTGCCTCAATGGATCACTGAATACTTTGTGACGTTAGTCCTATTCAGTCGGCTAGTCTTATATCTGGATCAATAAAGTAATATCTAATCTCTAATGTGTGATACTATCTCAGTTTCTCCCTGAGCATAACAGTAAGCAACATTTTAGTGAAACAATTTCATTAAAGAAATAATTAGAGGCAGCTAGATTGTACAGTAGATAGAGCACTGGCCCTGAAATCACAAGGACCTGAGTTTAAATATGGCCTCGGACACTTGATACTTCCTAACTGTGTGACCTTGGAAAAGTCATTTAACCCAGTTGCCTCATAATAATAATAATAATAAAAATAAAATTTAAAAAGTAAACAAAGATTTATACCAGTGTGAATGTGGTAAAATATATGTCACTTTTCAGCAAAACAACTAAATTTTTCTGTGCTCTTTGTTTTGATACATCATCTGAACCCCACTCTAGTCTATCCTCCCTACACATATTTAGGTTTTCTTTTTTTTTTTCTTCTCTAATTTCTATTTCTCAACAAAGACACTATCTTTAGTTTCTTTATTTCTTTTAGCATATCCATAGAATATCAGTGGCTTGCTTTGTTGGAGGCTAAAGGCTTAATGCATAATTCTTTATACAATTGCATTCATTTAAAAACAATTTCTACTTCTAAAGCAATGACATAATTGCAAAGAAATAATCTGTAATGGAAGCCCAAACTACTTACAATCTCTGAACAAATGCTAAATATGAGTAAGGCACTACCATATCATAGGCACTGGGGTTTAAATAAATGATATTGAATCCACTTTTAAATAGCTTATAATTTAACTAAAGGCAAAATTCATATATAATTATATTCACATATAAAATAATTTTATATGTGATAAAGACAAAAGATATTTTTCTTTTTATTTTTTTTTTTCAAAATGCTATGAGAAATTCATGGAAGATAAGAAAAATCACAAAGAATTTTTCCTAGGATAAGGATTGTAATATGTTAAGATTCTGAAAGAGCAAAGGGGGAAGAAATCTATTTTAAGTATAGATGATAGTGCATGCATAATTGTTAAGTATATAGACAAATGAGGGCAACTTTTGTATAGGTTAGAGAGGAATCTAATATAAATCAAATATGGAATAATGGGAATGGGTGCACCATAAATAATAGAGTTCATAAATGGTCATATATTTATAGCTAAAAATAAAATAATTTTAGGAATAAGCATATTCAACTTTCTCATTTTAAAAACAAGAAAAGGAGGCATATTGAAGTGAAATGTCTTTATAAAATGATATATGGGTCCTAAGTATTTTAATTAGGGGCTTTTTAAATCCAAATGTAATTGACATTTTTACTTTATGACTAACTAATAATTACACATGATAATAGAATAATAAATTCAGATGAAGAAACTTGGCAGCTGGTTGAATATAGGGATTAAAAGTTTAAAAATTGTACTTAAATTTAAAACTCCTCATGACTGGGGGTAGGATTAAGAAATAGAATGAAATGGAAAACAAACATTTTGGGAATACCACAGAATCATAGCAATTCAGAATTTCAGGTTATATTCATGGATATTTTGTTGAATCTACAACAAAAAGCAAATAAACATATAAACCCAATCCAATACAAAAAAAAAAAAAAAAAAAAAAGGAACCCACTACATCTGATGGAAAGATTTTAGTATGTTTAGTAAGTTTTAGCATTTTTTTTCTTATCTTAAATCAAGTCTAAATGTGCTTCTTTGAATGCCTAACCATTTTTGTACTTTAACTTATAGGAATAAAACATAAATAAGACTAACCCCTTATCAAACTCCGAGGATTTCAAGAACATAATTTGTATATAAATAATAATGGGTATCATATCTGGTAAAGCTTTGTATTCTAAGAATTTTACATATTCATTTTGTTAAGTTAAACACTTATTGAATACAAAATCAAAATGAGATTTTTTTAATTGATCAGACTGAATAAACTAAAACTCAATTGAAATTATCTACTTTAAATAAATATATTTTATTTCAAATATGTGGAATTTGCTACAGATTACATTTAGTCCTTTAAAGTAAGGAATTTGTCTTCTTCTATACCTTACAATATTTTTAACATTATTTACTTCGATATATATATATATATATATATATATATATTTCTAATTGGGCTCTGTTCCTGCATCTCTGGACTTCACCATGAAGGATGTCTGCTGGCATTAAAAAAATCAAAACAAAACAAAAACAAATCCTTGTGATCTAAGGTTCATAACTGATACATTTAAATTTTAATTTGATTTTATTTCATTTGCCATCTTTGCCTGTACCAGAATTACAGGAAAACAAAATTCTAACTTAATCTTTCCCTTATCAAGTTACAAATTCCTGGCATCCTTGGACAAGAGCTGTGGTTACCTGTTGGTGGGAAAGAGGAAAGGCAACCTATTTGGCCCCAATAGAAATGAGATATTATTAACAAAAATTACCACAGCCAAACAGAAACAGGAAAGGAAGTGCTTCAGAAAATATTTGGACAATGGCCCAAAAGAAACTTCAAGATGATCACATCATTTTACATATTTCCTTCTTCCTACTAGATGCATCATCTTTTTTGGTCAGTCATTTCAGAATCCACATTTCAGGTTTTCTTGGAAAAGTTACTGGATCAGTTTGCAATTCTTTCTCTAACCCATTATACAGATGAGAAAATTGAGGCAAACAGGATTAAATGACTTATCCAAGGTCATATGGATAATAAATTTGAGGCCAGATGTCAACTCATGTTTCCCAAATCAATATATGAAGCTCTAGCTACTGCACTATATTTCTGTCCTTACTGCACTAGAAGAACAGCAATAAAATGGGTGAAATAAGGAGGAAGCAGAGGAATGAAAGAATAGTAGCAGAAGCACTCAAGCAACTAGTGTTCTCCAAAACACTAAGCTAAAGTGAAATCTTGATGTCTTGCATTTTCACTCTTTTCATATTACTACTAATACATTAAAATGTAACTAAGCATACTTTGCCTAGCCCATAAACATACCCATATTTGTATCAAGGTATCATAGAAGCTATGTCAATTGAAATGTATATCACTAAAAAAAGGGGGCTAGAAGATCAAGGATAGAATTTTGTCTGACAAGTTATTGGCAGAGAGGGAGAAAAAAATAAACTCTAACAATTTGAAGAAAAATGCAAAAATCTTGTGTTCTATGAACCAGAGGAGGATTAGATAAGGAGATTATAGTGGCCAAAAGTATCAAAACTATCATATATTAAAGAAATTTCAGTGATTATCAATTAAGGAAAACATAATTGGATTCAAGACTAATAAGTCCATATGTCAATTTGAATGGACCTTTTGGAATGAAAGCTAAACTTGAAAGGGATTGAAGAGTGCTAGAAATATACTCTTAATACTGAAAATCAGATATTGAGGAAAATTTATTAAAGAAGAATGTTAAGGAATTGTCAAGGTTTCCGACCAGAAAGAGGCCCCAGTCTTGTTTGGGGAAGAGGGATTCTTGAGCACAGAAATGAGAAAAGCTTTATAATTGTTAGCTTTGTGCAACCCCTCCCTTCAGAGAGTGGTTTGTTCTGTTCCTTCTGGGATCTTTCTGATATACTTCCTACATGTTTTCCCCTGGATATTTATAAACGTATTTCCCCTCCCTCATCATATATTCCATGTTCAAAAATGATGGAAATTTTCTTCTACAGAGTTTGGTGTTTAATTTTCAATTAGTCTATTAAGCAGGAACAGCAGTAATTTGGTCAAGTCAGATCAATGACCCCACCTAATTTAGGCTGGATCAGCTATTATCTTAAGTTTGTGCTTTTCTCAAAACCACAAGAATCTCTCTGATTGGCTGAATCTACCTTTGCTTTCCTAGTTCCTCAACTCTTTATTTGCTCAGGACTTGTTTTGATCACTTAATTATTCTATGGTATAGTAACTTACCTTAACTTTCACATTCTAAAAACTTCTTATTTAGTGGTACCCACTATTCCACTCTATCTCAAAGCTTGCAACATTGTGGAAACAGAACTATTCAGCATTTCTCACAATTTGCCCATTTCCTTTTTAATAAGGATTTGGTTTCCACATCTTTTCTGTTGCCCCTTCTTCAAACTTTTTAAACATCATCTCACATTTCACATGCATATTTTGATCTTCCTCAAAAGTAAGCAAGCATTTAGCATTGCCCTTTAAACTAAAAATTCAAAATTTGAAAGGAATAAGACTATTAAAGGAATACAATAAATATGGCACAAACAGGAAGATAATGAAGCAATAATATATTCTACATTCTTTAGTTAGGTTCATGGCTCTGAATAGATCCTCAACTGAGATTCATCATTCTCTTCCTCCCTCCTTTCTGTCCTTTGAGGAGATGGAATTATGGAGACAAGAACCAGATATCTGTCTTTCACAGTAATAATGGCAACTTCAAGCTGGAAAGGGGCAGAGTTGAGTCATCCTACATGGTAAACCTTTAAGGAATTTATTTTATACAGATTTATGTATCCAACAACTGAAAGACTAGGTCAAGTATTCATTTATCTACTTATTTAGCACATAATGACCACATATTTTCAGGTTGAAAACAGCAAGATCTTTCATATTTCACTTGTACTCATGACTTCAATTGATCAATTGCTCTGATTATAGAAACTTACTACAAGTGGAAAAAGCAGGAACATGATCATAATTAAAAACTGGTCCTGCAGGCTTTACATGACAGGATAAATAAAGCATTCTTACTTCTTTTTCACAATTGACAACCAATTGAGCAGTAACAATTATGCCTCATAGTCACCAAGGTATAATCAGATGGATTCTTATTGAAAGGAACATCCCTGGAAAACTGAGTCAGAAGGATATCATTGTAAGTGGAAGCCAAGGTTATCCTCCCAAATCTTGCCCAAATACTAACTTCTACCTGTACCAATTCATGATCACATTCTTCTGAGTAGCTTGTGGCATATTTCTTTCAGATGGTGGATTAATGACTTGATCATTTCATTAGATAATCATACCTGAATTCAAAACTCCAAATAATATCAGCTACAATCCCAAGAGATTTTTATCTCAAATATTAAATCTCATTAATCAAAGATTCAGGTGAATTTAGATCTCAAGAATCACATACTCCAAATAAGTATAGACTACAATCTTACATTAATAACAACAAGCAATTCATCCTAGAAAGTTCTTGAGTCAGAAGGGTTTTCTGTTTTAAATCTCCCTCCTTTATTTTTCTTATTTTTACCTATAAGTCTCCCAATTCTTAGTTATAATTTGCTTGTTTGGTTTCCTCCACTTCCTCTGATTCTCCTGATTAAGAAACAGATTCCTTAACTTTGGTGTAATGAGTTCAATCTCATTCAGCAGTTCTAATAGCAGTCTCAGTGGTTTGCAGAATCAGTTAGGAGGTAACCTTTCTCTTTTCCAAGATTTTATCAGAAGCCAATCACCTGGTTTGAATGAAGGTAATGGCAATTCAAGAGGTGGAGTCAAAGCAAGGAGTCCTTTCAATTAAAGTACTGAAAGATAATACTGAAAGTTGATACTGCCAGTAGTCTCTTAGAAATTTATCCATCATCAGAAAGAATGGGATCTTTCATTTCCCCCACCTCTCCCCAAGGCATTACACACAACTTTTCAAAGGGTGATAATCCTATCCTGCCTAGGGGCTCTTCTGACTCTGAGAAGTACTACAGGCAAACATTTCATCCAAGGTAACCCTGTTTCAAAGCCTAGTTTAATAATCTGTTGTTTCAAGGTTTGATTCATTCACTCTACTCTTCCTGAGGAAGGTGGAAAGGAAGGCTTATGGAATTCCTATTTAATTGCTAAACATATTATGACATTATGTAATACCCTAGCAGTAAAATTGGTTCCATTATCAGTCCTTTCAACTAACCCAAACCAAGGAATGATCTGTTAAAGGAGTTTTCTGCTGATCCCAGCTGCCCTGGTTGAGCTCAGAGGATAGGCTTCCACCCTTCCAGTTAAATGATCTATAATAACTAGTAAATATTTAAGTTTCTTGATTAGTGGCATTTCAGTGAAATCCACTTGAATACTTTGGAAGGGTCTTAGTGAGATATCCCTTCCTCCATTCATTTGTTTCCTCAGGACCTTTTCATTAACCTTCTCAAATAATACACATCTTTCTGTGATTTATTTTGGTACTGTATAAATCCCAAAACATCCCAAACTGTTTAAAAATCATATCACATAGTGCCTGGTTCCCCAATGACTCCTGCTATGGAGAATTCCCACCAATTCTCTTGCATAAGATTTTTCTCCCATCTGGGAGAAATCCTTTATCCACCATCCTTTCACATATTTAATAGCACCTAATTTAGACAACTCTTGTGTTTCCCTTTAATTAAAGAAAGACATGGATCACTTTGGGATAATCTATTTGAAGACTAACATAAGGTTTTTCTTGTTACTTAGCCCAACTTGTCTTGCTTCCTTGTTTGCAAGCCTTTTTTCCCCTGCTTCTAGTGAATTTCCTTTGATTTCCACACTATTTCTGATGGTAATAGTTAATTTTCTAACACTTGTTTTATTAGTTCTCCATGAGCCAAATACTTTCCCTTATTATATGTAAGGCTCCATTCTTCCCAAACATTTCCAAAAGTATGGACTCACCCATAGGGATATTTGGAATTCTTTCCCACTCAGTTTCTAAGGAGTCTGTTTTAGTACATCTAGTTTGCATGTCTGTGCTGACCAATTCTTTGACAGGGATCCAGACAGAGTCTTCTTTTACTAACCAATCTTTCCCATTTCTGATTACATACCCATTCCTTTTCTTTTCTTCAAACATTTGTGAGGACCCATTTCTAAACAATTAATTGCTCTTCTGTTTCAGAACGAATTCCACTCAAATCTGATCCAAGTTTGTCTTGGAAGTCTATTATACTCAGACAACTATGTTCAGCTTATACCTGACTTTATTCACTTTTCTGTAGGAACGTGGTGGCCTGATTGGCACAGTTCTCAGTGCTTAAAACCAAATCATCTTTTTCCAGCAATAATGATTCATATTTTAAGACTATCAAATCAGTCAGTCAATAATCTGCCCTTTGTTTAAACTTGATGTGGAGTACTTACTATCAATATTCCCCCAAAAGTCAATTTTTGACTTTCTGCTCCCAACAAGGCAGTCTGGCTACTGCTTGTGTACAATCAGGTCATCCCCTTGAGAGAAGATCAAGTGATTTGGATAAGAAGGCAACTGGTTACCTTTGTCTAACCAGTAACTGAGTTAAAACCCCCTAGACAGTTCCTTTTTCTACAGTTAACAACAGATGGAAAGATTTGTTAAGGGTAGGCTGGATCAATACTGGGGATGTAACCTGAGCATGTTTTACCTGTGGAAACATTTCCTTTTCCTCTTTTAACCATTGTAACTGTTATGGTTCTTCCTCTAATAATTGATCAATAACCAACTGCAGCCCTTTCCTTTTTTCCATCAGATAGGATACTGTCAAACCAAAAAATTTCTACTGCATCCACTTTTATCCTCCCACCATTCCCTTCTCCTACTCAAACTTCTGATTTAATATCTTTATAGGTTTTAGTATTTAATAAATGTAGTCTAACAACCAATTATTCCCTGTTCCACTTTTATCTCTAGATCTAATTTAACAATTAAGTCTCTTCCCAACAGGTTTATTCCTTTTTCTGGAACAAATTAAAACTTGACAGTAGTTTGTTTACACAGATAGTTGGTCATGATCAAAATTATTAGTCTCTACTAATCTATACTTAGGTACAATTTGTTCTGAAATGATACATATCTCTATATGCCAAATTTTCTTGCTTTTTATTTCTTTGTTAAAGGCATAAAAGCAAGACAAAAACTAAGATTAACGTTCTAAATAACTTTGCACCGAATTTCACAAAATCTATACCACAAATCTAACAAGGCTGACAAAATAATAAAATATAGTTCTTACAATTTTTATAATTTACTCAATATACAATTTAGAAAGTAACATGGTCTAATTAGGAGATACAAACATGTTATCTCTTTAAGTTACCAGAGAACTTTGTTTCAATACCTCTGCCAAATTTTTTTAACTTAATATCAGATGAAATACAGATTTAAACTTCTAGTAGCAATACTTCAATATTAATGCACACATATTTTTGAAATCTTATACCGCAATAAACAAGTTCCCAAACACACATAGCCTCATAATTTAATGGAGCAGAAAACTGCCCATTCAAGTCCACCTACAGAGCTTTAAGAAATTGGCAGTCTTTAAGACCCTGAGGAAGAGGGTCAGAGAAATTTTGACCCAGGCCTCTAGCTGTTGTCTATAACCCAGGGAATGGTTCACTCTCCCTGCCAGAAAAGCCAAGGAGTCACTTTACAGATGTTAGGGCACCATTGCATCTCACAGAGAGGGCTGTTTTTTTTCCCTTTTCCAGTTTCTCCAAAAGCCTCAAGTTTAGGCTCTGGAAAGGCTTTTAGTCATGTAAATTAGACCTACTTAAAAAATACAATAGACTAACTCCAGTTATCTGACTCAGAGACAAGCAACTTAATGATTAGCAAAACCCTAGATTCAAAAACCTTAGAATCTGTTGAAATATTTTAGCAGTTCTACAACTTTAAATAATCATTTCTGCAGACTCAAATTGGCCAGTCTTAAATCCACATAAATATGCCAGTTTTTTTTTTTTGATATGACAGTTAAAAACTTTCCCTTTCTCAGAACTAATCCAATTCTCCTAAGTCCACAGAAATATGCCAGTTGTTTTTTGGTTTTGGTTTTGGTTTTGGTTTTTGTTTTTTTAATGTGGCAGTTAAAAAATTTCCCTTTCTCAGAACTAATCCTTCTTCTCTCTAGCTAAAAGCTATTTGCATAAGTCCAATTATGAACAAAACAAGAGCTTTAAATCTCAAATGGCCAGATCTTTCCCTTTACAAATCTGCTGATGGAGAAACACAGAAGATAAAAACACAGGCTCACTTACACCCGCAAGCAAAGCAAACTGCTTTTAAATTCCTCTTCCTTCTGTCTAGTACAGAATTGTCTCCTCTCTTCTGGAGCAACCTTCTTCTTCTTCTTCTTCTTCTTTTTAATTAAAGCTTTTAATTTACAAAGCATATGCATGCCTAATTTTTCAACATTGACCCTTGCAAAATGTTCTGATCCAAATATTGCTCTTTTTCTCCCCACTCTCTCCCCTGGATGGCAGGTTGTCCAATACATGTTAAATATGTTATAATATTTGTTATGTCCAATATATGTATGCATAGTTATAGTTATTTTGCTGCACAAGAAAAATTGGATCAAAAAGGAAAAAGAAAAAAAAACTGAGAAAGAAAACAAAATGGAAGCAAACAACAACAGAGAGTGAAAATGCTATGTTGTGGTCCACACTCAATTCCCACAGGCCTCTCTCTGAGTGTAGATGGCTCTCTTTTCATCACTGAAGAATTAGAACTATTTTGAGTCATCTTATTGTTGAAGAGAGCCATGTCCATCAGAAATGATCATCTTATATGATTCTTGTTGCCTTGTATAAATGATGTCCTGGTTCTGCTCATTTCACTCAGCATCAGTTCATGTAAGTCTCTCCAGGCTTCTCTGAAATCAAGCCTGCTTTCTTACAGAACAATAATATTCCATAACATTCATATACTATAACTTATTTTGCCATTCTCCAATTGTAGGGCATCCACTCAATTTCCAATTTTTTGCCACTACAAAAAGGGCTGCCAAAAACAATTTTGCACATGTGGTTCCCTTTCTCTCCTTTAAGATCTCTTTGAGATATAGGCCCAGTAGAAACACTGCTGGGTCAAAGGGTATGCACAGTTTGATAACTTTTTGATCATAGTTCCAAATTGCTCTCCAGAATTGTTGGATCTGTACACAGCTCCACCAACAATGTATTAGTGTCCCAGTTTTGCCACATCCCCTCCAACACTCTTCATTATCTTTTCCGGTCATCTTAGCCAATCTGATACATGTGTAGTGGTGTCTCAGAGTTGTCTTAATTTGCATTTCTCTGATCAATAGTAATTTGGAGCACCTTCTCATATTACTAGAAATGTTGTGCCACAGTTCCCATATCTCAGTTTCCCTCAGTTGCTGTTTCAGTTTCCCTTAATTGTTCTGCCCAAAAATAGCAACCCCCACTTCCTGACCATCAGAAATAATTGGACTCACATTCCAAAGGAGTCATAAAACCTCCAGATGGTCTGCCTCAACATACCCCTTATCTTTTGGCTTCAGACTTACTGTCTTCCTTTCCCAGTTTCTGTCTCAAGCTTCCTTTACTCCCTACTTGTCAGGATTGAATTGATAGTTCCCTTGGACACCAGATGTGCTCAGCTGTTCCCATTAATGTCTTTGTCTCCCTGGGCTAGGGAGTCTATAAAAATCGTGATGCCCCTCAATGGGGTACTGAATACTTTTTGACATTTGCCCTATTCAGTCGGCTGACATGGCTGTCAGTCTAAACTCACAACGGACTGTATACTTTGAGATATGAGTCCCAGCAATCCCTATCCATAGCTATGGATTTTGAACTCTCAATTAATATCAATAAAGTATTACCTAATTTCCAATGTGTGATACTGCCTCAGTTTCTCCCTGTGCATTACAGAGATAGTTTTAATTTCTTCATCTGAAAATTCATATCCTTTGACCATTTATCTATTGGAGAATGGCTTGAATTCTTATAAATTTGAGTAAGTTCTCTATAAATTTTAGAAATGAAGCCTTTATCAGAACCCTTAAATGTAAAAATGTTCTCCTAGTTTATTGCTTCCTTTCTAATCTCATCTGCATTAGTTTTGTTTGTACAAAAACTTTTTAACCAAACTTATCTATCTGGTGTTTAATTATGAGTTCCACTTCTTCTTTGGACATAAATTCCTTCCTTCTCCACAGATCTGAAAGGTAAACTATCCCATGTTCCTCTAATTTACTTATATATCACTCTTTTATGTATAAATCATGAATCTATTTAGATCTTATCTTGGTATATAGTATTAGGTGTGTCAAGCCCTAATTTCTTCCATACTAGTTTCCAAATTTCCCAGTAATTTTTGTCAAATAGTGAGTTCTTATCCCAAAAGCTAGAGTCTTTGGCTTTGTAAAAAACTAGTTTGCTATATTCATTGCCTATTTTGTCGTATGATCCTATCTTATTCCACTGATCTACTACACTATTTCTTAGCCAGTAATAAATGATGTTGATGACTGCTGCTTTATAATATAGTTTTAGATCTGGCACAGCTAGTCCAAATTCATCAGCATTTTTTTCATTAATTCCCTTGAAATTCTTGATCTTTTGTTCTTCCACATGAACTTTGTTACTATTTTTTCTAGATCTGTAACATGATTTCTTGGGAGTTTGATTGTTATGGCACAACATAAGTAGATTAATTTAGGTAGTATTGTCATTTTTATTATATTCACTTAGCCTACCCATAACCACTTGATATTTTTCCAAATGATTAGGTCTGACTTTGTTTGTGTGGAAAGTGTTTTGTAGTTGTGTTCATATAGTTCTTGACTTTCCGTTGGCAGATAGATTCCCAAATATTTTTTATACAATCAACAGTTATTTTAAATGGAATTTCTTTTTGAATCTCTTACTGCTGAACTTTGTTGGTAATATATAAAAATGCTGATGTGGATTTATTTGTATCCTGTAAGTTTGCTAAAGTTGTGAATTGTTTCTAGTAGTTTTTTAGTTGATTCTCAAATGTTCTCTAAGTATACCATCATATCATCTGCCAAGAGTGATAATTTGATTTCCTCATGACTTCCTCCAATTCCTTTCATCTCTTTTCCTTCTCTTTTTGCCCAATGCTAACATTTCTAATAAAATATTAAATAGTAATGGTGACAGTGGGCAACCTTGTTTCACTCCTGATCTTATTGGGAATGGTTCTAGTTTGTCTCCATTACATATGATGCTTGTTGGTTATTTTAAATAGATGGGGCATCATTTCTTTACTCCTGGAAGTGTCCTCCCAATCCTTTCCAGGGGATTCCTCCCCTTTCCCTAGGCCTAGAACCCCATTCTAGGTTTCCTCCCTTCTGCAAATCCAATAAGTTTTGATGCAGCTCCAAGCTATCTGCTCAAAACTTCCACATGGATTTCTACTAGATGGTTTCTGCAAGGCTCCTGCAGCCCAAAGTTGACCTTTTTGGCCCTCTGCTAGAAAAGAGCATCCAAACCAACAAAAAAAAAATGTTTCTTACCATTGTTCAATATATGGACTTGAGTGGTCTGCCTTCTGTCTATCCGATTATTAAGATTCTTCAGGCTACAACAAGTCTTATGGTTTGAAGTCACAAATTTCAAAGGAACAAGGTTTGATCTCCAGGACTATTGAAATCAACAGGAGAGTTCCTCCCAAGGGGTCTTAACCTGCTCAATTGGAGGTCTTTGAGTCAAGCCCCATGGCTGGACAAATAGTATTAGAAATACACTCTTCACACTGAAAATCAGATATCAAGAAAAATTTATTAAAGAATCTTAAGGAATCATCTTAATGTTTTCTACCCAAAGTAGGCTCCACTTCTTTTTGGGAAGAGGGAGCCCTGAGCACCAAAGAGCAAACCAGATTGTGGAAACAGTGCATCCCTTCAGAGAACGGATTAGTCCTTTCTCTTCTGAGTTACAGTTTTTCTGATAAACCCACTACATATTTTCCCCTAAATATGTATAAGCATGCTTCCTTTCCCTCATCATATATCCCATATTCAAAAATGGCAGAAAACTTCTCGTATGGGGTATTTTTTTAATATTCAATTAGCCTTATTAAGCAGGCCCAATAGCGATTTAGTCGAGTCAGATAATTGACCCCAAGTAGTTTAAACCTTCCTTAATCCTTCCCATTTTGAAAACCTTTTGTTCAGTGGTACCCACTATCACACACTACCTCAAAACTTGTATTACTGTGCTAATCCATCTTTTCAGCATTTCTCAGAAAGAATTGGAAGAATAAGAAAATGTTGGGGAAGTGAAGCAATTGAAGTTAATGTCCTTTTTTTTTTTTTCTTAGAAAATAACAGAAAAGGGGAAAGGTGCAATAGAATATATTAAATAGGTAGTAATAGCAAGGGAATTATATTGATGTGGGAGGGATGGGAGAAAATTAAGTAGATGACAAGTGGTGAGATGTTCTTTGAAAAGGAGGTATATCTTTTCTTTAACACTGGAGAAAAAGAATAGAGAAGAAGCTGGACTCTATGACACACTGCCTCTCAATTATGTAGCAGTGGAAAAATGTGATTTGGGTTAGAAACAAATGAATGAGGAGCCAACTCTTATGGATATTATTAACAACAACAACTACCAATATTTGACTGCCAGATATTAAATCAAGTAATATACTCAATCTTAATTGCCTCATTTCCATATAAATCTACATTGAGATCTATATATACATACATATATGATACATAGTTTAATATATAATTCTAGATTTATGTTTTGTTCTGTTTTTTCTTTCCTGACATGAAAAATGAGACTGAGGATTACCAAATTTGTTATAGTGGGTAATAAATAGATGGTTATAACTGTACCATATCTAAAACTATGTTATAAACAACTTTCAGATTAAGAAATTGAAACTCTTTCTAGTCATATGAAAAGGTGCTCTAAATCCCTATTAATCAGAGATATGCAAATTAAGACAACTCTGATATACCACTACATACCATGCATATTGGCTAAGATGACAGGAAAAGATAATGGCAAATTTTGGAGGGTATGTGGGAAAACTGGGACACGAATACATTGTTGGTGGAATTGCAAAGGGATCCAACCATTCTGGAGAGCAATTTGGAAATTATCAAACTGTGCATACCCTTTGACCTAGCAGTGTTTCTACTGGGCTTATATACCAAACAGATCTTAAAAGAGGGAAAGGGACGCACATGTGCAAAAATATTTGTGGCATCTATTTTTGCAGTGGCTATAGAAACTGGAAACTGAATGGATGCCCATCAATTGGAGAATGGGTGAATAAATTATGGTATATGAATGTTACAAAATATTGTTTTTTCTATAAGAAATGATCAGCAGGATGATTTCAGAGAGGCCTGGACAGACTTACATGAACTGATGCTAAGTGAAATGAAAAGAACCAGGAGATCATTATACATGGCAACAACAAGATTATGTGATGATCAATTCTGATGGATGTGGCTCTTTTCAACAATGAAATGATTCAAACCCGTTCTAATTGTTCAGTGATGAAGAAAGACATCTACACCCAGAGAGAGGACTGTGGGAAGTTAATGTGATTCACAACATAGCATTTTCACTCTTAAAAAAAAATAGATAGCTAGAAAAGGTCATTTAAACTTTCACATACTGTGATTCTGGATGAGAAATATTCAATAGAAGGCAAAAATTTTTCTTTTGTTTTTAATTTGGAAGATTATAGATGGCATGATATCAAATTCCACATTTCTTTCAGTCACTGGAAGCATAACTCAATCTTTAGTTCACCATGTTGTTTTTCTTGTTTTGTGAGTTAATCATATATAATGTAAACAAGCAATAGAAAAAAAAAGTCAGATATTTGCCACCAACAATTAAAAACAACAACAATAAACAACACTCTTTAGTGAGATGCAATCTAAATTAGTACATAATGAATGCCCAAAAAAGTCTATGCTCCTCAATGTTTTTGTAGGGCTTAAGCCCTAACCAATTGTAGGAATGATTTAATAAAAATAGGCAGCAAAAAAGCTTCCTTAATCATTACAGATGTGAAAAGGAGCTAAGAGGGAAATCAGACCATTGCAGGAAAGAGTGAACATAGTACAATGGCAAATGTTCTGCATTTAGAGTTTGAAGTTTTAAAGTCAAGTCACTTCCACAAGAAGATTTTAAAAACCAACAATGTGCTTTGTGAATGTTTATAGGAAATCCAACTTAAGATGTCCATAGGCAGTTGAAAATATATCAGAAGATCAGAATGAAGGTTATGTATGCAAAAAATATAATTAAGAATCTATTGATTAGGTCCTCTGTGACCTTAAGCAATTCACTACATCTCTATGAACTTCTTTGTGTACAAAAGAAGATGTAAGGCTAGATGGTCTCCAGGTTTCTTTGTAAGATGAGATCTTATGAAGAAAATGTAAATGCAATTATTATAACATATATGCAGATGTATATATATATTATGTGGGTGTATATATATATATATATATATATATATATATATAGAGAGAGAAGGGGGGGAGGAGAGAGAGAGAGAGAGAGAGAGAGAGAGAGATAAAAATGGTATTTTTCCTTTGTTCTCCAAGAGGACTATGACATTAAGGAGGTGATGCAAGTGAATTGAAATTAAGAGAGGGAAGGCTGTGCTAGTTCACTTACCCCACTTTCCCCTTCAGAGCCATCTGGGTCCAGTGGCAATATATATAGATCAATATGACTAGAGAGGTCCCTCGTTTACATCTGTATGTATGCATGTATACATGACTTTCTTTTTATTGTTTTTTTCCATTACAAATTCAAGCCAGAGATGCCATATGCTCATTAGAAATCTTTGTATGTAGAAATCCTATCTTAGTTGAAAGTTTCTGACTATTGAAGAAGGCAAGGATTCTTGCAGCATAAGTAAAACTTTGTAAAATAATAAATTGAGGCACTAATAACATTCTCTGTTGAAGACCTTAGGACATACTATCCACAGGAGAAAGTTGCTTCATTATGGTTTCTCCTTCATTTATTTTCTGAAGTGTATTTCCATATTTTTTTGAATATGGTTTCAGATAATCAAACTCTTCTCTCACAATTTCTTTTGATTTGCAAGTCTAGACTGACAGTCTAAAGAAATGAAATGTGAATATTTCCCTAAATCCCTATAAAATCAGCCTCTGCAGATAAATTATATTTTTTAAAATGCAGAACTTTCACAATTTCTTTGCTGAACTAGGTATGTAGCATAGTCCCCTAGTCTTGATGACATTGCTATTTACATACTTTTAAACTGATATTATACTTTTCATTGCAACAACTTAAGTTTATCCAGCAACTTTCTTCCAAATGTATGAAAATGCTTCTTTCCAGATCATTTATTTTTATAAAGCCTCGCTTAACAATAGGGGATAGGGATATTGTGTATCATTTCTGTTTTATTCATGAAGAAATATTAGCAGTATGGTCATCAATTTAAAGCTAAAAGGGAACTTGAATATCATCTAATCAAATGTCTTTTTTTAGTCATTAAGAAACTGAGAACCAAAGAATTAAACAATTTGTCCAAAATTATACAGCAATAAGTATCAGTACCAAAATCTAAACCCAGGCCTCTGGATCTCAGTTTACTACTTTTCCCAGAAATACAGCTACAACACTTAAATCTTATGGCAAATTTTCAGCCCAATTTTTTTTCCCCTGAGGAAATTTCCCAGGGTCACACAGCTAGGAAGTCTTAAGGCCAAATTTGAACTCAGGTCCTCCTGACTTCAGGGCTGGTGCTCTATGCACTGTGCCATCTAGCTGCCCTCCACTGTTCTTTCCAGAAATATTAATTATGATTTATTGTGATAAAATTTTGAGAGGCTGTATTTCACTGAACATGTGTTGAATATGATGGCAAGAGACTTTCAATTTGTAAGAGTCTGGACATGTTGGACTAGATGACCTCAAAGAACCATTAAACTTTATATTCTATGATATAGATATATATTCTATGATTTATTGTATGTAAAAGTGCAATAGAACATTGATGAGTTAAGATAGCATTTAAAAAAAGAAACTAAGAAAGGGAAAGGAAAATCAGTTTGTTTGGCAAAACAATTTAGCATGAAGTTTCAATTCTCTCCAATACTAGAATATATATACACATCTCCAGATATTCTCTCCAAGCATATAGATTAAAATCTATCCTTGCCTGTCTATTCTCTATGACTCTTTCTTGTGCCCTCACTTTTACATGAATTAGGGTGTGCACCTAAGATTCAAGATGATAGAGGAGATTTCTCTTCTCTTCATGTGTGTGGATACCAGTGCAACACAAAAACTTTCCACAGATTGTTCTTCTCATTTACCCTCCTCCTCTCTGAAAAATTGAAAGATAATGAGGAGATGAATAAGGGTCGTGTATGTGCCCATGAATAAGAACCTAAAAATTATTAATTATACATAAGAGCTAGTATGAAAGCTGAAGTCAGGCACATGTGTGACTACAAAAAAAAACCTATTGAAATACTATGATAAAGATGATGATGTACATACACGTGTTTAAATATATGACTTTGAAAAATAGCTGCTAGTAAAATCAGTATTAATAAATAGGTTATTGACTTTTCTATTTTTTGCATCTTACTCTAAATTATTAAATTGTGCTTTAATATTCAAAATAGCAATTTATAGTACAAGAAAAAATTTGACATAACTATTAGATACAATTGCACACTAAAATGTAAATAGTTCTTTTTTTTTTTTCAAAATTTTTTTGTCAGCAACATAGATGCAGTTTTATTTCAGAATGAAGTTGAAGCAGAAGACAGGGCAATTTGGTTCATTGTGTGTTCTAAGACAAAATATAATATGCATCTAGCTGTTGCTATGCCACCAACCTTTCTATCTTTTTTTGTTTCTCTTCAGTCAAAGCAAATAATCAGTTTTAGAAAGCTTTGTTTATTTTGCCGCTTTCCCTGTCCTTTCTTGTTTCCTCATTATTATTATTTGCCATTTCTCAAAATGAATTGATTATTGTTCATAAGCCAGATGGACAACTTTTGATCTTTCATGTAAATTTAATGTAAAATTCAATTCCACTACTTTATATTTATCCCACTTACAAGTGTTTTATTTTTCCAGTTATATTTAAAAATAATTTTTCAACATTTACTTTTATGAGATTTTATTTCCATTTTTTCCTTTCTCCTCTCACTGTTTTCCAAGGCAGCTTGCAATCTGATATACATTATACACATACAATCACATTAAACATGTTTTATTAGCCATGTTGCAAAAGAATAATCAGAACAAAAGGAGAAAAAAATGATAAAAAGGCAACAAAAATTAATTTATACTTCTGGGTTAAGAATGCAATTTAATTTGTATTCACACTCCATATTTCTTTCTCTGTATGTGGACAGCATTTTCCATCACGAGTCTTTTGGAATTGTCTTAAATCATTACCTCCTTGAGAAGAGCTAAGTCTATCAATGTTGTTTCTCATAGAAGGTTGCTATTACTGTTATACAGTGTTCAGTTAGTTCTGCTCAGTTTATTTAGCATTAGTTCATGTAAATCATTCCAGGGTTTTCTGAAATCCACCAGCTCATAATCTTTTATAGAACAATAGTATTGCATTATATTCACATACTCTCATTTGTCCAGACATTCTCTGATGGACTTACACCCACTTTCCAATTATTTGTCAACACAAAGAGTTGCTATAAAAATTTTTGCACATGTGGGTCCTTTCCCCCTTTTTTATGATCTTTTTGGGATATAGAATGTTTAGCAGTATTTCTGGGTCAAATAATTTTATAATCTCTTAGTCATATTTCCAAATTGTATTCCAGAAAAATTGGATCAGTTCACAACTCCATTAATAATGCATAATGTATTCCAATTTTCCCACATCATCTCCAACATTTTTCTTGTTTCTTTTCTGTCATATTAGCCAATGATTTGTGTGAGGTGGTACCTTAGAGTTGTTTTAATTTGCATTTCTCTTATCAATAGAGATTTAGAGCATTTTTTTCCAAATGACTATAGATAGCTTGAGTTTTTTTCATCTGAAAACTATTTATTCATATCCTTTGACCATTTTTCAATTGAAAAATGTCATATTCTTTTAAATTTCATTCAGTTCTCTCTATATGTATGAAATGAGACTTTAATCAGAAACATTGCTGTAAAAAGTGTTTCCCAAATTTCTGCTTCCCTCTTAATCTTTGTTAAATTAATTTTGTTTTTGCAAAAATCTCTTAAATTTAATGCAATCAAAATTATCCATTTTGCATTTTGTAATGCTATTTATTTATTTATTTATTTATTTATTTTTGGTCATTTATTCCTCCCTTCTCCAAATACCTGACAGATCAACTATTAGTTACTCTCTTAAATTGCTATAGTATCACCATTTTAGTCAATATCAGGTACCCATTTTGGCCTTCTCTTAGTATATGGGGTGAGATGTGGGTCAATGCTTGGCTTGTGCTGTACTATTTTCCAATTTTCCTAGTAATTTTTGTCAAATAGTGAGTTCTTATCTCAAGAAACTTAGATCTTTGATTTTATCAAATAGTAAATTACGATAGTCATTTCACTACAGTGTCTTGTATTTCACTCATCTACCACTCAATTTTTTAGGTGATACCAACTGGTTTTGATCATCGTTGCTTTATAATACATACTTAGATATAGTACAGCTAGACTACCCTTCTTTGCATTTAAAAAATAAATTCCCTTAATATTCTTGAACATTTATTCTTATAGATGAATTTGTTAGATTGGTATGGCACTGAAGAATTAAATTAATAAAGTTAGCATTGCCATTTTTATTATATTACCTCTGCCTTGTCATGAGCAATTGATTTTTTCCCTGTCGTTTTGATCTGACTTTATTTGTGTGGAAAAGTTTTGTAATTGTGTTTAGATAATTCTGGATGTGTCTTGATAGGAAGACTTCCAAATATTGCTTACAGTTATATTAAATGGAATCCTTCTTTATATCTCTTGCCACTGGATTTTGTTAGAAATATAAAAAAAAATTCCTGCTGGTTTATGTGAGTATGTTTCCTACCCTGCAATTATGATAAATTTGTTCATTAGTTTGAGTAGCTTTTTTGTTGATTCTAAACATTTTCTGATTTGAAAAGTTGAGAACATTTCCTTTGGTACAGGGGGCACTGCCCAAAGCTTTTTGTGCTAAGGTACATGACATTATTAATTGGTACTTGGTTATTTACTTTGTATGCTGGGGAATCTGAACATACCAATGGTTTTCTGTTTTCCAAAGCTGCCAATTTGCCTTCTGCACCAACACTAAAGGTTCCAATGTTCCACTGTTGTTGTTCCACTGTCTTGTTGAGCCAGGAATGTGGGTCTTGGTTGCTGATCTGAGCTACTACTAAAAGCCTCATCCTGGCTTGTCTGGACACTGTTGCCAAGCAGGCTCCACTTGCCTTTCACCCAAATGAAATGGACTTTTTCTGAAATCCTTCCAAGCTATCTTAAGATAAAAAAAAAATTGTTTCACTTCATTTATATAAACATCTATCATTCCAGATTCTGTTCAGAGGTTTTACTTAATGTTGTTTCTGATGGACACTGGGGACATTTCAGGCAAATTCCCAGCTTTTATGTTCTATCTTGATTTCATCTCTTATCACTAGAATTATCCTTTATTTCTTCTGACTTTTGAAGATAAACTCATTGAAAAATACATCCTCAAAATAGGACTCCACTTTCCTCTCATTCTCATCTTAAATCTCTATACTCTGATTTTAGACTATATCATTAAACTATTCCACAGTACTCTTTAATAGTTAACATAAGTCTCCTTTTCTTTGTTGAGTCACACGTCATCCCAGATACTTACATAGGCTTCCAATTTAGTAATTGCTAAACATGATAAGTTATGATAAACATTAAATATATTTTTTTAAGAGAAACAATCTTAGACTTGTTAGAGATATAACCCATATCCCATTATATATGAGTAACTGATAGTGGTAGAAGGAAAAGTTGAAAATTTTGCTTCTCCATAAGATAACTCAGTCCTTTTTTGCTAATGAGCATGTCTGAGCCCAGTTACTCAATCCTTGTTCCCATAAACTATAATGTACAAAGATTTATCTGAACAATAAAAAGAAAAAGTATCCTAAATGCACATCACACTTAAATATCAATTAAATTTTACAATTAAAAAATTGTCTTGGTGCTAATATAGGTAATAGGACTGGGTCAAAGAAAAAAGTATAATTCGTTATTTTGAAAAGCAAATACAAGTTCCCACATACATTTGACCATAGTTCTTTGTTGCAGGCAGTGAAGTCACATACACATGCAGTGAAGATATAAAAATCCTAGAGTACAGAAGAATTCTAGAGTATTTACTCAAGCTATTCTGTTTACAATTGAATCTTCTAAAATAGTCTTTTAAATTAGTTTTTAATATACAAAGTCATAATAAATCTTTCTCAAGGCTCTTTCTCAGTGGATAAAGAGAAGAGAGGTTCTTATATATTATGGTGATGCATTCTGTTATGCTTAGTGTTCTGCTATGTCTTAACTGGTATAATATTTTCTTTATTATTTCAGAGTTTATTTAATAATTCCAGGACAACTTTTCTTAAATAATATTGTCTTAGTCACAATTTTAGACAAATGTTTATTTTACTTCATTACCCTTCTTTAGTTATACATATTTGGCGCTGTCATCCCCAAAATGATATATTTACTCCTTATTCTACAAGAGTGATTTTCACAAATAATTTCACCTTTATTGCTATCCTAACAAGACCACATATTCCTCAAATTTCTGCTTATTTCAATAGTGGTAAATTAGACTTTAACAAAAAAAACCACTTGTTTCTTTAAAACAGTGATGAACAAGATAAAATAACTTTTGTATTTGTGTGTCTATGCATACACACTGGAAGAGAGAACTAAGATTTTCATTGTACAGACTTTATGCTTAAAATATTTATTAGACAATAACCTGAAGTTTAGCACTAAATTCTATATTTGTCATGAAATATAAAAATGAAAATTGGAGTGAGTACAGAATAGGATGATTATAATGTTAGGGGAACTTTGACCCATGCAAGATAGGTAGGTGGAACAATAGATAGATGCTAGATCTCATGTTTAGAAGAACTTTTTTTTTATTATCTGCATATACATACCAGATTTTTTTGATACTGTACAAGTCACTTAATATTTCTCTATCACATTTTCCTTATTACTTCCAAGAGTTTTTGCAGAGATTAATGATAGGCTTTATTTTTACATTTTAAATATCTATGTAACATTCCACATCTGTAATATCCATTAAATTACTTTATATTAAAGTCTTGTTGTTATTGCTTTTTATTTAACTGCCAACAGTCCACCAATATTCTTGGATTTCCAAAACTCCCCAATATTTATGATATTTATATATATTTTTCCAATCTAATGGATATAAGATGAAATCTCAGAATAGTTTTTATTTTACATTTCTTTAATTACAAGTTATATAACACTTATTTTCCCCACCTTCCTCTGGAAAAATGTGACCTTTATCAGAGAAACTTGGCTGTAAATGTTGGAGTTTTGAAATAAGCAGAAATTTGAGGAATATGTGGTCTTGTTAGGATAGCAATAAAGGTGACATGGTTGGCATTTTCCATCATGAGTGAATTGAAATTCTCTTGGATTACTGTATTGCTGAGAAGAACTAAGTGTATCAGAGTTAATCATCACACGATCTTACTGTTACTGCATATAATATTTCCCTGGTTCTGTTCACCTCACTCAATTTTAGTTCATGACACATTTTCAGATTGTTCTATACCAGCTTGCTCATTATTTCTAATAGAGCAATAGAATTCCATATTTGGTATATTTCATATAACAAAATATGTTCTGTCATTCCCCAATTGATGGTCATCCCTTCAATTTCTAATTCCTTGCCACGACAAAGAAAGCTGCTAAAATATTTTTATGTATCTAAGTAATTTAATCTTTTTTATGATCTCTTTGGGATACAAACCTAGTAGTGGAAGTGTTGGATCAAATGATATTCACAGTTTGATTGCACATTGGGCATAGATCCAAATTGTTATCCAGAATGGTTTCTTCATTTCACAACTCCACCAACAATGCATTATTATTCCAAATTGAATTCATCTTTCCTGATTTCTATCATTGTTATTTTTCATCACACAATACCAGGAGATCAGGATGTGGTGGTACCTTAAAGTGATTTTAATTTGTATTTCCTTAATTGGTAGATGTTTAGAACATTTTTTTCAAATGACTATAGATAGCTTTACTTTTTTTTTATCTGAAAAATACCAGTACATATTATTTGAATATTTATCAATTAGAGAATGACTTCTGTTCTTATATATTTGACTCAATTCTCTATCTCTTGATAAATGAGACCTGTTTGTATCCTAAGGAAATTATAAAGGAGAGAAAAGGACTCACATGTGCAAAAATGTTTGTAGCAATTCTTTTTGTAATATCAAAGAATTGGAAAATGAGTATCCCTTCATTTGGGGAATGGCAGAATAAGCTGTGGTATATAAAGGAAATTGAGTATTATTGTTTTATAAAAAAAATGAACAAGCTGATTTTAGAAAGGCCTGAAAATATTTACATGACCTGATGATGAGTGAAACACGCAGAAGCAGGAATATACTATACACAATATCATCAAGAATGTGTGATGATCAAATATGAAAGACTTGTTTTTCTTAGTGGTTTAGTGATCCAAAGCTATACCAATAGACTTTGGACAGAAAATGCTATCTATATCCAGAAAAAGAGCTAAGGAGACTGACTGTAAATTGACACATGCTATATTGACTTTTTTTTTTTAAATTTTTTAATCACTCCCATAGTTTTTCCCATTTGCTCTCCTTTTCCTCCCCCAACATGATTCATAAAGCAATGTATATTAAAAATAAATAAATTACTATCAAAATAAAAGATAAATGAGATCTGTAAAAATTGTTTCCCAGGTTTTTGCTTATTTCTAATCTTGGCTACAAAAGATTAGTTTGAACAAAACATTTTTAATTTAATTTAATCTAATCAAAATTCTCCATTTTTCAGTATATAGTCTTTTCTTTTTCTTGTTTGGTCATAAATTTATTCCTTCTCCAAAGATCTGACTATCTCTTACTTTAGAATTTTGCTACTATTATCACAATTCATGACTAAATAATAAACCCATTTCAACCTTATCTTTCTTTGGGGAATGAGACTGTGTTTAGATCCTACATTCTATTTTCTAATTTTCCCAGGAGTTTTTGTCAATTAGTGAATTCTTCTCCAAGAAGTTATAATCTTTTGATTTATCAAACAGCAGATTACTATAGTCATTGTCTGTTGTGTATGGACTAGCTCTCTGGAGAATCTTGGGACCAGCCTGAATCCTTGGTCTTAGAAGTGGAGTGATGAGACTGAGACCCCTATGGATGGTTAAATATGGAGTCCATTTATTCCAAATTCTCTGTCTTATATACCCTAATATCCTTATATAACTAAAGCAACATTGCACAAGCACTAAATATATGCTGAACATGTGGGACCACATAAACAATTTAATAAACTTGCTATTGTATGTAGATGACCCTTTACCACTTGGTACTATTTTTTTTTTAATTACAACACAGGTTGTCACAGCCTCTCAACTTCTCAGGAAGACTGAGAGCCCTTAGGGAGATGGGAGCCAAACCAAACATTGTCAGCAGGTTCCCTGTAGGCTGAAGGGTTTTATACCTTATTCAGAGTTCCCCCACAGTCTGTGGCCCTCTACAATTTATTCTGCCTGTGACTACTATAGCTATTGACTATTTAACCTATTCCTCTAATCACCCATTTTATTTGTTAGCAAGTATTAAATGGTTTTGTTTATTGCTGCTTTATAATATAGTTCTACATCTGGTATTGCTAACCCCCTTCTTTGGGATTTTTTCATTATTTCCCTTAGTATTCTTGACTTTTTGTTCTTCAAGATGAATTTTGTTATTATTTTTTTTTCTATTCTGTACAAAATTTTATTGTTATGGCTCTGAATAAGTAATTAATTTAATTAAAATTGTTGTTTCTATCATATTATTTTGTCCTATCCACAAGAAATTTATATTTTTCCAAGTGTTTAGATCTCACATTCTGTAAAAGTTGTTTTGTAATTGTGTTCATCAGGTTTTTGATTTATCTTGCAGGTAGAAACCCATATTGTATATTGGTATTTTAAATATAATTTCTCATATCTCTTAGTGTTGATATTTGTTTATATATTGAAATGATGATGATTTTTGTTTGTTATTTCATGCAACTTTGTTTAAATTGTTAATTATTTCAAGTAATTTTTAGTTGATTCGCTAGATAGATCATCATATCATTTGTGAAGAATTATAGTTTTGTTTCTTATTTCTTACTTTAATTTCTTTTTCTTCAATTTCTTTTTCTTTTCTTCTTGCTAAAGGTAACTTTCCTAACACAATATTGAACAACAGGGGTGATAATGGGCATTCTTTGTTTCCCCCCAATTTTATTAGTAATGCTTTTAATTTATTCCCATTATTTATAATGTTTGCTGATGGCTTTAGATAAATGCTACTTATCATTTTAAGGAAAACTCCATTTAATCCTTGTCCTCTTTTATATTTTTAAATAGGTATAGGTGCTGCATTTTGTCAAAGGCTTTTTTGTATCTAAAATAAAATTTTGCTAACCGAGTGTGTATGATAGTCTCTCTAGGTTCAAATGATTCTCAAGTCCTTTCCTTGTTTCCCCTTTTTGTGCCTCTTCATGTGCTGTAATTTATGGTATTCTTCCTCCTCTTTTCTCTTCCTCCTGTTCAATTATTTTATTCAGCTCTTAATTATTTTAAATGATCACACCAAAGTCAACATATACTTACATTATGTCTTTTTGTACTACTTCTAACTTTCCTAATAAATATACTATTGTCAAGAATTACAAGCATCATCTTCCCATATAGAAATGTAAACTGTTCAATTTTATTGAATAACTTTTTTTTTCTTTGCTGTTTACTTTTTCATGCTTCTCTTGAAGCTTGTATTTTAGGATCAAATATTTTGGTCAGTTCTCCTATTTTCACCAGGAAAGTATGAGCGTCCCCTATTTCATTAATGTCTATATTTTCCCCTGAAAAATTGTTTAATTTCACTGAGTAGTTGATTCTTATTTGTAATTCAAGCTGTTTTGTCTTCTAGAATATCATATTCCAGATTCTCTAGTCCTTTAATGCAGAGGCTGCAAGGTCCTCTCTAATCTTTACTGGGGCTGGTTGGTATTAGAATTGTTTCTTGCTGCCTGCAGTATTTTTTCTCCATCATTTTATGGGTTCTGTCACTAGAGATTTGGTTAAGTATTACTTCTGGGAAAAATTGGGGAGAGCTCAGAAATCTTAGAGTTTCTAATGTTCAGTATTAATGTGAAACATTGGGGTAAATACAAAGGGAGAGGGGAAAGTTGTTAATACAACTAATTCTTTGAGCAAGTAATACTAATTTACATTCAAAGGAGGAATATGGGAAACATATGTTTCCTGAATTTCCATTTTATTTAAGCTGATCAAATTAAAAATAGAGAAATCAAAATGAAATTTAAATTGTGGACAGATTAAATTGAACAGATATATCAATAGGAGAGTTAAGAGAGTAAAAAGGGATTTAAAAGCAATGGTGAATTAAGAAAATGATTAGTCATAATCAAAACAAAATCACAAATTATTGTTGTTACTTTTTTTTGTTATTTTTATTTATTGGCAAGAGACATATTTGAATCATTAATATTCACATAGAGTTAAAATAAGCTGTAAAAGCACATTTTAATATTCCTTGGATAAAGAAACACAAACACACACACACACAAACAGAAGGTGTACATTGGATTTCATACAATGAAATAGTAAAAATAGTTTCAAAAGTGTTAAAGACAGAAAATACTGTTGCTCAAAGGTAGGAGAAAATTAATTTATTTTCAGTATTTATATGCCAAGTAATATAGCTTCAAGGTACTTGAATAAACAGATTCTAAGGAAATATTGACAGTAAAACTATAATTGGGTTGCACTCAATTTAATCTCTCTCAACCCAAGGTAGAAACATTTTTTTAAAAAAAATATCTAAATATGATTGTAGAAGTATTAGATATGATGAATCTCTGATAACTATTACATGAAAGGAGAAAATGGGAGAATATAATACTTTCTACATTGTGTGATACTTTATTATAAATAGATCATGTTTTAAGACATAAAAATACGATAACCAAAAGCAGAAAAAGGAGATTATGGACATTTATTAGTGATCACCTTGAATAAGTATAAGACCATTTGTAGGTGGTTTTAAAAATGACCCAGAAACTATATATCTTTAAAAAATAACAAAAAATACTCTCAAAAACAATATAAAAAACCTAAAGACTTAAAAGAGCAAAAGTGAGAAATAATAGATAATTATAAGAAAATATAGCAATAAAAAATACACTTTCTCATTCACTCAAAACAGTCTATAGGAAGAAATTTATATCTCTAAATATTTTACTAATTAAACATTTTTAAACTTAATGTTATTTGGACAAAACCCAAAAATATTATTTAATAAGAAGATGCCCTATCTGCAGTTTATTTATCTGGCAGTTGTCCATACCAATGAAATCACAGCTCTAATTTCTATCTTTATCCCTATCACTAAGCATTGAAATAGGTAGAGATATGTGTAATTTTAAGAGTGTACATACACAATTTCTTTATTTTATTTTATTTTATTTTATTTTTTACTTTTATTTTATTTTTTAAATTTTATTTTATTTGCAAAACATATGCATGGGTAATTCTTCAACATTAACCCTTACATAGCTTTCTATTACAAATTTTTCCCCACAACTCCCCATCCCTCCCCTAGAGGGCAGGATATCCACTACATGTTAATTATGTTAAAATACTTGACAAGTCAAATATATGTATACATACATATTTCCAAACTTGTTATTGTTGTGCAAGAAAAATTGTATCTACACGAAAGACATATCAAATAAAGGAAACACAATGTAAGCAAACATCAATCAAGAGTATGAGAATGTTATATTGTGGTACACATTTTACATCCCTCTCTGTGGGTGTATATGGCTTTCTTCAGTGAACAATTGGAATTGGTTTGAAACACTTCATTATTGAAGAGAGCCATGTCCATCAGAATTGATTGTCATATAGTATTGTTGTTGCCGTGTATAATGATCACCTGGTTCTGCTCATTTCACTCAGCATCAGTTCATGCAAGTGTCTCCAGGCCTCTCTGAAATCGTCCTGCTGGTCATTTCTTACAGAACAATAATATTCCATAATATTGATATACCATAATTTATTCAGCCATTCTCCAATTGAAGGGCATCTGATCAGTTTCCAGTTTCTAGCCAATACAAAAAGAGCTGCCACAAACATTCCTGCACATATGAGTTCCTTTCCTTCCTTTATGATTTCTTTGGGATATAAACCCAATAGAAATGCTGCTGGGTCAAAGGGTATGCACAGTTTGATAACTTTTTGAGCATAGCTCCAAATTGCTCTCCAGAATGGCTGTATCTGTTTACAGCTCCACCAACAATGCATCAGTGTCCCAGCCTTCCCACATACCCTCCAACATTCATCATTAACTTTTCCTGTCATTTTAGCCAATCTGACAGGTGTGTAGTGTTACCTCAGGGTTGTCTTGATTTGCATTTCTCTGATCAATAGTGATTTGGAGCACCTTTTCATATGACTATAAATAGTTTTAATTTCATCCTCTGAAAATTGTCTGTTCATATCCTTTGACCATTTATTGATTGGAGAATGGCTTGAATTTTTATAAATATGACACAATTTTCTATATATTTTAGAAATGAGACCTTTATCAGAACCCTTAAATGTAAAGATGATTTCCCAATTTAATGCTTCCCTCCTAATCTTGACTGCATTTGTTTTGTTTGTACAAAAACTTTTTAACTTAATATAATCAAAATTATCCATCTGGTGATCAATTAGGAGTTCCAAGTCTTCTTTGGACATAAATTTATTCCATCTCCATAGGTCTGAGAGGTAAACTATATTACGTTCCTCTAATTTACTTATGGTATCAATATTTATATCTAGATCATGAACCCATTTAGATTTTATCTTGGTGTGCGGTGTTAGGTGTGGGTCAAGCCCTAATTTCTTCCACACTAGTTTCCAATTTTCCCAGCAGTTTTTGTCAAATAGTGAGTACTTATCCCAGAAGCTGGGGTCTTTGGGTTTATCAAAGATTAAATTGCTATAGTTATTGACTAGTTTGTCTTGTGATTCTATCCTATTCCACTGATCGGCGACACTATTTCTCAGCCAGTACCAAATGGTTTTAATGACCACTGCTTTGTAATATAGTTTTAGATGTGGTACAGCAAGTCCACCATCATCAGGCTTTTTTTTTTTTTTTTTCATTAATTCTCTTGAAACTCTTGACCTTTTGTTCTTCCAAATAAATTTTGCTACTATTTTTTTCTAGATCTGTGAGATAATTTCTTGTGAGTTTGATTGGTATGGCACTAAATAAGTAAATTAGTTTGGGTAGTATTGTCATTTTTATTATATTCTCTCATCCTACCCATGAGCATTTTAAGTTTTTCCAGTTGACTAGGTCTGGTTTTATTTGTGTGGAAAGTGTTTTGTAGTTTAATTCATATAGTTCCTGACTTTCCCTTGGCAGATAAATTCCCAAATATTTTATACTATCAACAATTATTTTGAATGGAATTTCTTTTTATATCTCTTACTGCTGAGCTTTATTGGTAATATATAAAAATGCTGATGATTTATGTGGATTTATTTTGTATCCTGCAACTTTGCTAAAATTGTTCATTGTTTCTAGTAGTTTTTTAGTTGAGTCTTTAGGGTTCTCTAAGTATATCATCATGTCATCTGCAAAGAATGATAATTTGGTTTTCTCATTACCTACTCTAATTCTTTATTCTCTTTTTCTTCTCTTACTGGCAAAGCTAACATTTCTAAGACAATCTTAAATAATAATGGTGACAGTGGGCAGCCTTGTTTCAATCTTGATCTTACTGGAAATGGTCCTAGTTTGACTCCATTATATATGATGCTTGCTGAAGGTTTTAAGTAGATACTACTAATCATTTTAAGGAAAAGCCCATTTATTCCTATACTCTCCAGTGTTTTTAATAGGAATGGGTGTTGGATTTTATCAAAGACTTTTTCTTCATCTATTGAGATAATCATATGGTTTTTGTTAATTTGGTTATTAATATAATTGATTATGCTACTAGTTTTCCTAATATTGAACCAGCCCTGCATTTCTGGTATAAATCCTACTTTGTCATGGTGTATTATCTTGGGGACAACTTTTTGTAATCACGTTGCTAAAATGTTTTTTAAAATTTTTGTATCAATATTCATTAGGGAAATGGGTCTGTAGTTTTCTTTCTCAGTTTTCACCCTACCTGATTTAGCTGTCAGCACCATATCTGTGTCATAGAAGGAATTTGGTAGTACACCTTTTTCCCTATTTTTTCAAATAGTTTATATACTATTGGGATTAATTGTT